>JAQMCW010000014.1:15076706-15097086 GCA_030068335.1 Chrysichthys cranchii | reverse complement strand
AGAAGGGTTACAGTAAAATTACTAGGAATGGAAACTTGGCTTTGGGAAAACCGATTTGGGAAATTCGAGCACGGGGTCATGCTATTGGCTGTCCTTGAATACGTCATCAACGTGAATACCTGAAAAACCAGTAACCCAGCCAATCTGAGTGGTTTTACTGGGGGGTGCGCATGCGCAACCAGTAAAGTCCGAAATTTTGGCGGAAATTTTATCGGAATAATTAATTGATAGTCGATTAATTGTTTGCATCCCTAGTACAAGTATTCACTTTCAGTGACGCTCAAGTAAAGCGTAAATAACACTAAAATAATACTCGAGATTAAGAAAGTACAATTACTTAAGAACTCCTCACCCAGATTATTATGTGTGAATGCTCTTGTGTGAAATACTCCCATTTTGCGGGTTTTTAATCTGGCATGTTTTATTACAGATAAACACTTGGAGCATCAACATCATGTTGATGGTGGCAACCATCTGCATAACTTGACAGTCAGTACTGTGAAGCTATGGTCGTCACTATAGTATATAGACCATTCATGGGCAACATATGGGTGGCAGGCTACAACTGGCCCACATACTATTTCAATTTGGCCTACAACACCTTCAAGAGAAAAACTATGGGGGGAAAATCCTGAGTTTTGTATCACTAAGCAAATGGCGAGTCTGTACTTCTATGAACTTGAATCCAACAGGGCACATGGTCTGTAATCAGAATTGGGTTAAGGGTCTAAAATTGATTTTCCCTCAGATTAGGTGTCTCCAAGATTTGTCCACTTGGGCCCATGCACAGTGCGATCCCTAACCACATCCAAGCACGGAACTGAAACCCTGTGAAGTGCATTTTTCTATTCATTGGTGAATATTTGGATTAATACAAGGTCTGGTTGTCATCACATTCGATGAGGAAAGCTGTAAATTCCTCCTGCACTGTCAGCTGTCTTGAAAATGTTTGGGAAGGTATCTGCTGTGACCTGTCCTGACCGACTGTCAAACCTGTCCTAGGACTGAGACAGGATACAGCTGAATCGTTGAGAGTTACTGGTCTGAGATGTTCATTAGACCAATGTCTTAAGAATGTTTGTAGTTTTATAGAGAACAGGGCTGGGCCATATGACCTGAAAGTTATATACCAGGAGTAACAGTAGGTTCAGAAGAAGAGCAGTTTCTGAGGAAGATCAAGTCAAGGCGGTTTCCAGCTTTATGAGTCGGAGGTGAGTGTAGCAGGGAGAGATCAAAAGAGTTAAGTAGAGGGAGGAAGATAGCAAATAGGAGACTTCTAGATGAAGGTTGAAGTCTCCCGGAAGTATCAGTGGGGTGGCATCTTGTGGGAAGAAACTCAGTAGAATGTCAAGCTCATCAAAGAAACATCCCACAGGACCGGGACGGCGATAGACCACGATAACAGACAGTTTAACAGGAGAGAGGACAGAGACAGAGTGAAATTCAAAGGAGGAGATAGAGAGGTGAGAGAGTGGAATAGGAGAGAATTTCCATGATGGATGGATCAACAGACCTGTACCTCCAGAAAGAGAAAGAGCTGGAGAGGGCAGCATGTGTTGTGGTGCCGTCTGGTGAAATCCAGGTCTCAGGCAGTGCAAGGATGTGGAGGGACTCCAGGGAGGCATAAGCAGAGATGAAGTCAGCCTTCCTTGCAGTGGACTGGCAGTTCCATAATCCAACAGACATGCAGAAAGAGTCAGGTGACGTAGATGAGGTTGGAGGGGCACCAACTTTGCAGGACACTATAACGATGACATCGCCTTCCGTAGATGAAGGCATGAACAGGGATGGGGTACAGACACACAATGAGAAGACTGGAGTCAGAAGGGGGGGGAAGAAAGATTCTGGGAGGGAACGATGCTAAGCGTTGTTCGAAATCACACTAAAACAGCTGCTAATTAGCAAATGAAAAGCAGCTGATTAACATCAAAACCGAGTAAATCAAAACTGGTACAAGCAACAACTACACACAGAGTATTCTAAACCCAAAGACAATTGGTAAAACTTGGAGAAACTTAGCTTGCTCTAGGAATATTCCATAGCTCTTGAATCCAACAGTGAATGAACTCAGGAAGGTTGTATTATAACAGGCCTAATAGTTATGATGTGAATTAATTAAGTTTACACATCATGCAGACTCTTCATTGATGTATTCATGGGCGTAAAAACACTGCAGCTTCCTGCTCATTTCTGGAGGAAACTGATATTTCTGCTAAATCACCAGACTCAAGATATTCGTCCGGTTGATGATATAAATGGTCGTATCGCGATAACGATAATTGATCCATATTTCGCCCAGCCCCAATAGGGAATTATTGCAACCAGCAGATGAACTTAGATTTTGAAATCGATCCAAACAGGGTCAAGGTCACAATAAGGTTAAATGTCTGAAATCGCTTTTCTTCAGTAGCATTCTTCATGTTTGCATATTTTATGGGTAGTTCTCGCATACAGATACTAGTAATAAGGACTTTGTGGTGCCAGAGTTTGACTTGTTTCATTCTTAAATCCATGTGCTATTGCTTGTCCTTTTATTGTCATCCTTATGACATTTATGACCAAATGTGGCATTTGTTTATGTTGTTGGAACAAGGACTCTAATTCAGTTAAGCTGTGAACAAGTAGGAACTGAAAACAACACTACACAGTGTTCCTGTTGGCACATTTGCACCAGCTATAATGGTATTAAGAAACTGTAAATAATAAAATAATATGAACTTCCTGTGTGGCTAGACCAAAATGTCATTGATCGTTATTTTCGTGTTGTCCAACTGCAGATCAAGTCTACATTTGCTTCCGTGCATTCTGACCATAGATGTTGATATATATCTTACCGATGAGATTATGGTGAAAATGTCACTTTGGCTGTATTACGATTGGCGAGTTATCACACCTACTAGTTGTTATGCACCTGAAATTCTACAAACTAATTCTCAACATATGGTTTAGTGTTGATTTGAGGATTACACTTAAATGGTACACCTGTTTTCTTTTCTTTCTTTTTTTTATACTTCCTGTTACAAGCATATCCAGTTTAATAGATATCGTGAAATATAAGCAGATGCTGTAAGTAATTACTAGGTTATTTGGCATTGGCAATCTGGCACAGGACATATATTTATTTATTTATTTATTTATTTATTAATTAAGTGCTTCTGCAGCTGTTAGTGGTGAAACCAGTAGGCGTTAGTAGCAGCTATCTAGTGTTGTTATAAGCGTTGTGTCTTTATTGTTGTTAAAAATTTGCAAGCATGATGGGATTATGAACCAATACAAGAAGGCAAAGGTATTTTATTTATTTCGTGTTTTTTTTTCCATCTTTTTAAGAACATAAAACAGTATTGTGGGTTTTACCACATACACTATGTATTCACATAATACACCAAACAGCTACAAGGAGAGACCAAACAAAAGAAAAAAAACTTTTTTTTTTAAAAAACATACTGCATACTTGACATGAAACAACAGAACCAATAACAATCTTCAACTAATAGGAATGTAGCTGCCAGTTATTGTTTTGTGGGTTTTTTTTGTTGTTTTTTTTGTTTTTGTTTGTTTTTTGTCATTATTTAATAACTAAACTGGGCATGATCATGATTTTGATACTGAGTGCTGAGAGATGGGGACAAAAAGCATTTGAGCTTGAGTGTTTGTAGGAAACAATAGGGAAGGAATGCCTGGGTATAATCAAGAGAATGGCAAAAAGGTTAACAGTCTATTCATCTCCATAGCATACAAGGTCATTGTTTTCTACCTGTATAATATCATTGATTCTAAATATCTGCTTCAAGTACCATTTTCAGTTGTTTGGGGTTAGGGTTAAAAAAAAAAACAAAAAAAAACAAAAAAAAAAACAGAACTGCCAAAACATCTGAGTGCTTTTGAAATCATGATCATCAGCATCTTTCAGCATGACTTAAGTGAGGAAAATTTGAAAAAGCAGTCAGCACCATAGACGTTTCCTATACACTTAAAACCAAGACAATGGCTCATATAAAGATTTTGAAAACCACATAGCTTTTGCTATGCTCTGCATTTCTACAGTGACCTCTACAGGTAGCACCATGGATACAAATTTAACTGCTGTCAAATATGAAATCAAGTGGCTTCAAGTAAACACAAACCTGAAACACAATGATCTAAAAAGAGTTTCGCACCTTAAGAAGAAATTACATTTTATAAGGTCTATGAAACTTGCTAAGGTGTAAAATCACATATCCTATTGAAAATCTGTTACAGTGTAAGACACATGCACAGCCTTTCACTTGAACAAGGGCTTTTTTTAAATATGAAATTGTTTCGCTTTTGTTTTTTGAAGCTCAAACCACATACATGTGACCAAGAGTGTCCAGGATTATATCACGTCATATGATATCACCCTGTGAAAACCTCCAGTTTTGTGGTGGTGTAGGCTTTGTTCTCAAGTCTGCCTGGGTCATGTGTTGAAAGAGGAAGCTGCTATAGGTGCTTGTTCAGAGGTATCGGTCTAAGTACAGTACTTATTAAAAAGAACAGCAGTATACTAAGTACAAAGGATACACAGCAGGGCCCATAAGTGTCAGAGAAAGAGTACTGACTAGGACCAGCTTTCTTTTTCTAGTATTGAGGGCTTAACATGCTGACAACTAAAAATGAAAGGAATCATTCATGATTTATTCCTCACCAGTTAAATAATCTTACCTAAATATTTAATTATTTACATTTCTATCTCTCCCAATAAAATTCCATTAAAAAAAATTAGGATTCAAGTCGTCAATATTCCATTATCGTCATTTTTCCTCCTTAAAATCAAGATTAAAAGTGCTTTTATAAAATCTTTTCTTCTATGTACAATTTGTTTAAAAGGAAACAAAGCAATTACAGCAAGCACAATAACAATAATCATCATAGTCAATATAATGTAATAAATAATAATTAAAAAAGTAGATAAGTATGTGGATGTGGGCCAAAGACCTACGGTCTCTAGAGCCCATGTATTAGTAGCATGTTGTGACTGAGTATAATGTCTCAACATGAGGTAAAGAGCTAGAGGACAGCTTCAAAAGCACCAGACTATCTGATCTGTAAGCACCAAGAAGCCTACTGCCTTTTGTAAACTAACTGCAGCCCTTCAGCTCTCCCCACATTTAGACATGAACAAAACTGTTGAACAGAAGCACCTAAATTCCAGATGTTATGGGGAGATCAGCTGTCAGGGCAAAAGCAGACAACGAGGCATGGAAAGACTAGTGAGTAGCACCAATCCCCTTTAATGGTCTCTCTTTCACTGACGCTTCAGCCTGTCAGCTAACTACCTCACATTTGGAGGGAGAGTTCTACCACTCCAGCAGTTTACAGGTTAAAATAGCTAAGTTGTGCCGCAGAGCACAGGTCCCACTCTAGGTCATCTTTCGGGCGTTGTTAGGGTGGACCAAACTGCAGTAGCACCTTAGAGAGCACTGACTTACTGCTGTCTCATGGATAGGAACTAGATACTGCACCATGAAGAAATGAGTCAGCCCCGTCTGGTTGATGATGAGGATGCCTCAGGCAATGACATCTAATCAGGTCAGCTGGTTGCTTAACTGGACCTTTTTCTGCTTTTAAAGCGCACCTTGGTCCAGTGCCGGCTGCCATGATGATGAGGGCAAATGACAGCTAAGACAGAAAAAAAGCACCATTGGACCAGGGAAAAAAATCTCAGTGTTTCTAAGAGCGGTACTGATTAGAAAGGCCAGCATAGGTGCCACGGCTTCTCACTTGTTTTGGTCACTACACTGTGACTGCAGAATGGACCTAGCCCACTTACAAACATTGTCCGTCTCCAGAGTGTCTAGCAATGGTTGTAGACACTTTGATCTGCAGTGATGTAAAGGTGCCGTTTTATGAAGAGGTTGCTGGGTAAAAAGGCAAAAAAAAAAAAAAAAATTGCAAAATTCATTCAACTTGTTCACACATTCATATCGAACAAGCAAGAGTGACGAAGACCAGACTGTTCCTCGTCAAGAGAGGGGGAATCTTAAAACAATCATAATGACAGAGGAAAAACAATGCAATTAAAATAAAAAATAGTCATCTTCATAATATAATAACAATACCTGTAATAACATCAACAGTAACAATAGCAACCATAATATTGATAATAGAAATAATATTAGAATCGATAAATTCACTTAGGGAGGGTAAACCTTGGAATCCCTTCCATTTTGGAGAGAACAAGAGCACCATAGGCAGCATGTTCATTTGGGAGGCTCCCAAATCAGCATGTTCATTTGGGAGGCTCCCAAACTGCCACCAAAACATGAGGTAAAAAAAAAAAAAAAAATTATTTTTTTTTGTTTAAGTGTCTCTTTATCCACCATCACTCTGGTTGATCTTGGAGGGGATGCAGAGTAGGGAGATATACAGGACTATAAAGAGTAGAGATTTTTTCCCCATCCTGTACTTCCATTTCCTGCACCGATTTCACAGAGATCACATGAAGCAACTGTAGGGCCCTGTGACCCGAGTGAAGGCGTAGGGTGACACTGTGACTATGGTGGTGGTGTGCTGTGTGGGGGCCATCCGTGTCACCCCTTCCCGCTTGTCCTTGGTTTGCTCAGAGGTGGAACTCACTACTCCATCAGCCCACTTTCGTTTCTTTGTGTAAGCTTTGATGTCTTCCTGTGAAAGGCCCAGAAGAGCTGCCTCCTGTTGCCTCTGCCTTGCTCTCTCAGCCAGCAGCTTCATTTTGGCTTCCCACAATGCCAGTCCATGACAGGGCTGATTCAAATTCTTATGCTGGTAGAACACCAGGGAGATGCGTGTCGGGTGACTGCGATCTGGCTTTTTCAAGGGTGTGGTGGCATGGAGCTCCCGTCGGGCACATTCAATGAGAATGGAGCCATGAGCAGGAGCTACTGCTACTCCCCCAATGTTGGGATCCAGGAAGTTGTGTTCACTGTCTGACCACACCTCCTCTTCAGGCTCTCGCTCACTTTCCACCTCGCTATCCCAGCATGCCTGTCCATTCACCTTTTGCAGGGCATCTGGGAACAGACGACCTTCTGGAGCTGGGGATGGATTGTTTCCTGCTGCAGAAGCACCACCAGATTTCCATGCCTTCTCCTGGAGGCCCAGGGGAGTGGAGCCTTGTATCTCTGCTGCCTCAGCCAACATCTTGTCTGGGAAAGCCCCAACAGGGGTTCCCTGTCTAACTAACCCATGACCATAACCCAAGGACCCTGGTTGACCCCAAGCCTTGGGCTGTGGACTAGGGGTAGGGTTGCCCCAGTGTTGTGGGGTAGCTGGGTGAGGGGACGAAGCTGGAGATGAGCCTGTCTTAAGTGCTGTGGAGAGATCAGGGGAGGCTACTGGAGTACCAGGGTAGGAGCGCCATTGCTGCTGTTGGGCATATTTAGAATGCTGAAGTTGGCTATGTTGCTGCTGGTGGAGCCGCTGCTTTTCCGGGGTGAAGGGTGAATGAGCTTGACCTGGTCTGAGATTCCCATCCCAGCCCTTTGAAGCTAAGCTGCCATTGGGTGTGTGCCCTGGCCAGGTGTCAGGTTGTGGAGTGACACTGGGAGTGACGGGGCAACTTCGGACTTTCCCATCAGTTCTGCTGTCGTATAGAGGTACTTCCATGGGTTCCTGCTTGATGATTGGTGTGACACGATGCATCTGATCCGGAGGTGCAGATGGAGTACGCTTAGGAGCCACTGGAGATTCAGAAAGCTCAGACTGGTGTAGGTAGCTGTGGTTGGCCATGTTGACCCCTTGTTGATGGTGGTGATCAGCATGGTTTGGTACCAGCCTGGCCTGAAGACTTTGTATATTGGTTCTCTGATCTTCTCCCACAGCCTTGGGACAGGTCCTATTATGACCCACGTACCCCAAGACTTCAGAAGGCAAAAGTCCTTTCTGAGCATAGTTGTAGTAATTGTAGGGCATCCTTTGGAGGTTTGGATGGAAGCCATTGATGGGGCTATGTGGAGAAGACTGGCTGTTGGAAGGCAGACTACCTCTTGCATAGGGACCAGGATAAGAAGAGTAGGCACCGTTCATGCTGTAGGGATCAGGACACATTCTGGCATTCCCAAGGGGGTGGTAGCCATCCAAGGCTCCATTGACAGCCTGGAAGTGGTCAGCCAGCTCTGTTTTGATGGTGTGCTTCACCTCTTGTTTTGGAATTGCTGAAAGGAGACAAAAAATTATGAACATAAATAAATTTCATCATAATGAGACGGTGGATGCCAATTTTGTGAAAATGGATGCAGGAACCTACATTTCAAATTTGGGCATACAAGTATTGAGTACATAGACTTTTGCATATAACATGCAATATTTGTTTACCATCGTTCTCTCGTAAATGGCTAATTATGCCTTATAGTATGTGTGGGATACCCAGCCGATTACTATGTATCTGCATATGCAACAGTGCTTCACCTTTATTGCCTTGCAGAGAAACCCCGTTCTTAATCGTCTTTTCGGGTGTTTCTGACAGCTGCTGTTTCTTGTTCTTTTTCTCAGACGCAGCTTTCTTGGCCTCTAGTCGCCGCTGCCGGCAAGACTTGGCGGGCTCTGGAAGCTTCCGGACCTCCCGAGGGAACTTGCTGAGCACTTGGATTGCACCGCTCTGCATCTTCAGGCGCTGGTTCTCTTCACTGCCAAACTCATCAGTCAAGGATAACTTATAAAGCGGAAGCACATGAAGCTGTTCATCATCTGGGATTATACCCACTTTCCGATTGTCCTCTTTTGTAAGAGTGCAAACCTGAAAATAAGAAATGAGTTTATCCACAATTATTCCCGTCAACAACAGATAGTGTTTCAGCCATTTACTCCTGTGTTAAAATAAATAATTGAGGACCTGCTCACTTCATTGTCAGTAATTCACATCTTGAGCTTAGCAGGATTGTACAAAAAAAAAAAAAAAATCTAAATATAGAAATGACTATAGAATATAGTGATATATGACTATCGTGATGATGGTGACTATTTTATCATAGTCACACCTGACGTCTAATATGTTTACCAAACATGCATATCTCTTTATAATATGCTATCGATTTGCATACCACTGTACATCAGCCGTTATGTGTCATCGGGAAATTGAGGCTAAATGCTTATAAAAACACAACTGTACAGAACCCTAATAGGATAAAGATCATGTCCGCTCTTATAATGCACATCCAAATTCCTGACAAACGCATACACACACCCACACACACACCCCATACCACAGTGCAGCCATTATAGAGGTTATGTTGGTCTTTGTGAGCATGGGCACAGAAGTCCATGCATGCAGTGATGCCAGAAAAGGGTCGTCCTTCTTTAAGCCCCAGCCGACAGTCCATTGCCACTTTCTCAGTTGCACACTGCAGACAAAACATAATACACGATTGCTTGAAAACAGGCCTGCACCCACTATTTATTCTCCCTTATCTGTGTAAAGTGTGTATATCTATATGCACATTTACCCTTTAAAATAACATTAACATGTCTGATCACTTGCAAGAAGCAGAAAGTTGGCTCTGATATGATGGTTTGGCTTTTGGAGTACAGTGGACCCTGGGCTCGCGAACGCATTGGATGGCAAACAAATCGATGTACGAACTAAATTCCTGAGCAGATTTTGTACCGACTGATGCACAAGAAGCGACCCACACTTCACGATACAAACCTTAAGTTCCGGTTAAGCACTCATGGTGTGAAAGTGTTCATCGCATTTTTTTTTCGTTCTGTTTTTCTGCATTTTTGTGTTATAAGCCTTCATTATGGGTCCCAAGAAAATGGAAAAGGTAGGAAGAGTAAGAAGCCTAAGAAGTGTATAACAGCTGAAATAAAGAAATAATCGCAAAACACGAGAACCACCACCATATCCCTCCATCACCATATTCCTCCGCCATCGTCCATGTACGCCAGCGACTACGTCTCCACTGCAAAGTTAACGTGCAGTAAAATCATCTGTTTATTTAATTTAGGTTTATTTTTCTATAATTAAGATTATTTTCATTTTACTCTGTTTTATGGCCGCACATAAACCCATAATACACTTTAAAAACATGTTTTCAGGCTGAAACACATTCATTGTATTTACAGTCATTTCAACAGGAAACACTGATTCGGGTCGCGAACAAATCGGGTCACAAACAGAGTCTCGGAATGAATCAAGTTCATGAGCCGAGGGTTAACTATAGTAGCCTTTAAAAAATAACACATAATATCTGAATCTGCACTGCATGATCAGTGTGCCTATATGCAACATTTGTACCAATTCCGTAGCCTTCTTTTGCTCGTGACAACAGAACCGGTCTATACACATTCGTGGTTAAGTTAGAAAAAAAGATGGCCTCATCCAGAGACAAGTATTTCTGAGGAAACCTGTGGCATCTCTTACCTGGTTTTGGTATCCCGTAGGGGCCAGCTTCTTATATACAGGTGCCACGACTGTGGCCAATTCCTGGAAATTGTCCCTGAGAAGTTCCTCCTGTGGAGGGAGAATGCCATAACATTTGCTTTCAGATGTATTCATTGTTTGGCAGTTGAGATGCCGTACAGTCTTGTTGTTAACATGAAATATCTTAAATAAGCAAATGATTCTTAGTTCAACAAACATTTCAGTATTGTTCAATAGTTCATACGATAAAAAGTGAAACATCCCTGGTTGGCTGTGTAATGGTAGTTATTGGCATTTATAATCAGCTTGCATCGAAATACACAACATGCAATTAGTCACAGTTCATGTCAGTCCACTATGAGTGCAGTCATATGATAGAAATCCTCATATAACCATGCACAATGTTAAAAAAACAAAAACATTTCTAATTCAGATACAGTCACTAACCTCTTTGGGGTGATCTCCCTGTAGTCTGAATTTACGGGGGGTCTTACTTCGGGCATATTTACACCCATTAAAGTACATGCTCCAAGAACACCCAAAAGAGAACGAAGCACCACAGGTCTCGGGGTCTTTTCCCTGGCATGCACAAGTACGGCTGCACAAAACAAAGCTTCGTTTCAGAACATAATCGCTGGACCAACAAAAAAAAAGTGGTGGAGGGCCACAGAAGTGCAGTGTTTAGGGTTTTCCTTTATATACAGATGGTTCAATTTATAATCCAGGTTTAAAGGTAGGTTGATGGCTTAGACCAATAGACCACTGTGCCACTATGAACTTTGAGTGAAAAAGAATAATCATTGGGCAACAATACCATCATTCATTATTTACAAACCAATACAGCATGACAAAAAATATGCAAGCCAAAATAGTATAAACATTTTACCAATTTCCAGCTCTGTAAATGAATAAAAACAGTACACACCAACTCCTAGTTCGACATATCCTGTTTTTAATTTTTAATTTAATTTAATTTAATTTAATTTAATTTTATTTTATTTATTTATTTATTTAAAGATAAAATGTTTATTAGAGATGTCACAGGTCCTACTGGGTACCCTACAGTTGAGAGGCAGCACAGCTACCCACTGTACCAAAGTCCTAAACATACATATTAGATGTTTAACATGCATTTTACATCTGAGAGTATAGGGAAAAGCAACACATATAAAGGGGCTAGACTGAGCAAATTTCATTCTGTAAGCAGTATAGAAATGTGTAGATGAAAGAGAGGCGACATTTTTCCTCACTCACTCGTCATTGAAGCCACAGCGGCGGCTGGTGGGAACGCCATATTTGGTGATCGTCTCAGTAACGTCGTGGTAAAGTTTATCACCAAGTGCCCTTGGGATACCTTCCCATGCCAGGATGACAACAACAATAACGGCATTGGTACAGTGGTGTCCAGCCCGGTGCCGCACCAGGCACAGCAACTTCTCTTTCTCACTACTACGTCGAATCACCTGCAGGGGGCAGACAAAGTGAACAGAGAGACAAAGTTAAACTATACGCCTTATTATAAACCTTACAGATAAATTGTTAACAGTGTGCAAATCCACACTCGTTTTTAAACACTTTTATAAATCACACGATGGATGCTTTGGAAATCTTAAAATGTAGGCGCTACATTGTGTACATCGTATCTTCCCTGGAAACCTATTAGAAGATAAAAGAAGCTAAACCAAACTGCACAGGCTCTCATCCTGATTAAAATTGTCCATGATGACCTTTAAAGCCTAGCATGTTACATCTGCATATTCCTTAATACAATGACCAAAGCTTACTATAAATAAGGAATGAAACATGTCTGAGTTGTCATGTTCCTAAGAAACAGCAAGGTAAAATTCAATCTATCCTGAAGACTTTCTTGTGTCTGAAAATACAGTTAAAACTATCCATGACAAAGCACTGACAATAACACTAAATAAACTCCTATGTAAGCATAAACACATTTTTAAATCCACCATACAAGACCCTGTGAAAGCTGGTACTATAGAACCAATAATATATTATTATATAAGCACATTAATATAAATGTTATTGGCTTGTAATATGATAACATATGCAATATCATCATATTGCCATATGTCCGGCAATATGTCTGGATTTGTACGACAGGAAATCTGCGAAAAGCATGCCATGTTCGTGTAGCCATCCTGAGGCAAGTTTATTGCAGATACCACACTGATAACTTAATCTGAAGAGAATGAAACAGATTTTTTTGGAAAGTCCTTGGATCTATTTCTTTTGCCTTCAACTACCTTTTTATTGGAACTAAGGTCCCAAACCTGTTGCAGCATGCAGTTCTTCCTGTGAACAAACTGAGGTTCCTAAAGACATGGTTTAAAAGGTTGGGAGAAAAATTTCAGAGGCCCGCACAGATCCCTGACCTCCGCCTTTAGATTGAATTGGAGTGATGACTGCAGGCCCAAGCCATCTCGTCCAGGATTAATGCCTGACCGTACTTAGGGTCTTGTGGTTGAATGAGCACAAATCTCCATAGTTCCAAAGTTTAATGGAACGCCTTCCTAAACTCAAACTTCCTATAACATCAGAGTGGGGGGGAAAAAAAAAAAAAATCTATAATGGGTTTCTCAACAAGCACATGGGGATGACTGGTCAGATGTCCACATACTTTTGGCAGTATGTTGTATGCACCAGTCCGCTCCAATAAAAAGGTCGCCACCTACAACACTTTGTGACTCATCTATGCAAACCCAACTGAAAGCAAATATTAATATGGAAATAGACACTAGCAAAGGATGAACAAAGAAATACCTTTCTACATCCACCGTAGCGGTTTGTGTATCGATATTTTTGTTGTTTTTATTAAACCCATTACAATGGTATCAAGTTTTAATGAAGTATGGTAAAATGTACTGTTTTAGTATACATTACTTATGCAACAGAGGAAGACAGTAGGTACAACAAATATTCCTCCAAAAGTCATATATCTGTGGGTGAAATGTTGCTTCTGGCACTATGAGAATTATTTAACGTCTACATAACTGAACCATAAACCCATTAGCCTGGAGAGAGAAAGAGAGCTGCTTGTGGGTGCATGCTAAAACACAGTGTAATACCCTACTGCTTCATAGCCTTTGGGTAATGAGAACAGGTTGACACTAAGTGAGTTGTCCATCGTTGCTTCCAACTGATGAATGGGTAACCTATATGATTTCAATGATTGTTAAGGATCAGCCATTTACGGTTATAATTAGACACAGGTGTATTGGTACTTATGCATCTTTGTGGGACATTTCAGACTCACCCATTTTGCAATAGGACATCCCTGGGAGCTCTTGCCTTCTTTTCCGGTGTACACTACCTTCTCTATACGGACAGCCTCGCCCTTCTCTCCATACCTGCAATGGCGAACACAATATGTTCACTTTAATTTTCACCAGGGCTAGTATATAGGTAGTTTCTAAAACAGGCTGTCGATCAGGAACTCAAGGGTTTTTTTTTTTTTTTATAAATGATGGCATCATTAAGCAAATCATAATGGAAACATTTAAAAACAAAAAAAAAAAAAATCAGCCTTTGCATTGCCAATATGTTTCTTCTTTTTTTTTTTTTTTGGTGGTCTGGTTGGTGTAAACGCTCACTTCTATACACAAAACTCTAGAATAACCTGCCTTGATGTCCAAGTTGTTTAGAATCTCTTTATGAGGTTTGTCTGTTACATGCTGTCAATCCAAAAGCCTTAACTTTTGCTCTCGAAGCAAGAATGTCTGAATATATTCTGAACAAAAGCTGCACAACGAAAGTACACAGAAAAATAAAAAGTTGTTCTTGTGAGATCTCTGGTCCCAAGAACGTTAGACAAGCTCTTGCTAATATTCAATTTAGTACCTGGGGTTTACATACATGTGTTTGTGTTCACATGACTATGCCCAATCGCAATTTTTAAGACAAGAAGACATTATACATACTTATGAGTGTGTTACATGTGCATGCACCTACAGTATGTATGCGTTATTTGTTAACAGTAGACACTAAGTGTTAGCACTGAGGGCATTATATTTAATGTGGACTCTTTGCAGAGCATCCCTAACCCCTACCTCGCAACATGGTCTTTTTTTTTTTCCAAGATGGAGAATAAAAACAGCAGCAATGAGGTTTAACACACACGCCCGCCATGCATTCATCAACAATCACACACTTGAGCGGAGAAGGGTCTAGCTTCATGGGGTGGACCTAACTGGGTCAGAGGTCACGTCAGGCTCAGCTTAGGTTCTTGAATTTTTAGTTCTTACATCAGGCTCAAAAGCACAAATGGATACAACCCCCCATTCCTAACCCCTTTTCCAATTACCCCTTTGACCTTTTGGGATAGTGTAACTCAACTCTGTATTAAGATTACTGAAATACACCTGCAATGTGGATACTCACTCTCACGCATTCTTTTGTCTTATTTTCCTAAATAAACCCCTTCATTCTGTTATCACTTTTCTACCATCATTCCTCCTGCTTTCCATTTCTCTCTCTCTCTCTCTCTCGCTCCCTCTCTCCTTCTAACTGTCTCTCTCTCGTCTGGATCTGCTGACGGTGATTATTTCCTCTTTAGTCCCATTGCATTATGGGTCAGGGATTCCCTAGGGATGGGATCACAGAGAAGCTGCAGAAGCAGAAGGGAGGTGGGGAGGGCAACATAGAGCGGGAGGAGAAAGCGAGGACAAGAAATGAAGCAGAGCAAATAGAAAAGGAGAGGAGAGATTTTTATCCACAGCTGTGCACGAGTCTCGTGCCAGGATCTTCTAGCTACAGCTCTCTTCTAATGCTCAGTGAAAAAACAGGCACGAGGGGAACTACTAAAGCAAATTATACATAGCCAGGAACAGTTTTTCCTTTGTTTAAAGCTCAGAACCCAATAGACGTAACAGTGGTCTTTGTCTTTGTGTGCATGATTTCTGAAATTGTGATCAGTTAGAACAGATTTTTCTATACAGATTTCATTATTAATGCAGTCTCTGGGTCGGCATTTAGGTGTTGTCTAAATTAAATTAAATTGAATTTGAGCCAAAACGAACTGAAGCATGTTCTACAAGAATACGATACGCAAGTTATTTTATACATCAGGTGCTAATTATTTATGAAACAATAGTACAGTAAATCTAGATTAATCTTAGTACTAGCATAAAAACAGAGCTTTTAATATCTTTTCTCAGTATCCAGTTAAAGGATATGACATACGATGTGTTATATGTAAACATTAATGCCAGCTGAATCCCTGATATCATGTTCACCCACTGAGGGTGACAAAGAGGACACTAGAAAGGACATATCCGTGGTACTGGGGCTAAACTAGCGTTTCTCACCTGTTCTCCATAAGCTCTCTTACTGAAGCCACAGTTGGCCCTGATCCCAAATGATTGTAGTATGGGCCTTCATCTTTCTCTATGATGTGCTCTGGAGAAATAGAAATAGTTGGAGAGAGTGAGTGAGATGGACCAGTAAAAACAAATCACTTTTATGAAGATTTTTTTTTTTTGTATTAATATACACACACACACACTATACCCCTAAATTCAGACAATTGTATTATAACAGATGAGAGTGAAAACATGTGTATGCACCCTTAATGTAAATGTAGCCTTGGAATGGTATTAAAAAGAGAGTTTAATGTGGTGTTTGGCAGGGAGCACTAAAGGAGTGAGTAATTGTGTGTATATATATGTGTGTGTGTGTGTGTGTGTGTGTGTGTGTGTGTGTGTGTGTGTGTGTGTGTGTGTGAGTGCATATGAGAGAACACTTGTCTAGCACAGAGGGAATTTAAGGTCACATTCCACTTTAGATGTTAGTAGTAATAGGGGTGGGGCTAGCTGAAGAACGTGAGAGAGAAGTAAAAGGGAAATGTGAGGCATGGCAAACCTGTCGGATAGATGGTTAGATAGAGTTTTATAGCTCAGAATATGATCCATTATCATGCATATGTATGGACGCATACTGTATCTGATTACACTTTTCTTTTCTTTTTTTTTTACCCTGTGCTGTTGGCAGTGGTGTGTGTGTGTGTGTGTGTGTGGCTTTACTATGACGATTGGTTGCCGGGTGACATTAGTTCCTCCTGACAGTAATAAACCAACAAGCAGTCAACTACAGCTAGCCTCACACCATCAAATTTCATTATCGAATGCATACATTTTGAAAGCACAATGGTATGTTTAAAATAAGCAACCATACAGTCTTCTTCCTTCCCTTAGAACCTACATAGAAGACAGCATGAGGCAGATATAGGTAGGCTCTATACAGTGTTCCCATTTCAGTGTTCTCCCTGTTTTAATGCCTAACCACCGTACACACTGCAGCACATGATATATGAGCACAGTTTCTTTATCTTTCATGTCCACAGCTCCCATGAGGACCCAGTCAGGTTCTGGGTTTACGGCTTTGACAGAATGTGAGACAGAATTGCCTGTAGAGCCCAGGACTGTCTGGCCTCCCGTAGTCAAAAAACTACACAATGGATCCCTTCTGTAAGAACTATTGTTCTTGCTGCCTACCCCCAAAGAGAGGCACTGCAGACAGAACACTGAAAGATGAGAAAGGGACCCCAAAGAAGCATGCATTCTCAGACATTGACCAGCACCGCCTGCACAAAGGTGCCAAGGCAAATTTGATGCAGGACCTTGAAAGAGGAAGAATTGTTTAATTCTATTGTAATCATCTCAATGCATAATGGGGTAGAACCATGGTTTGCAATGGCGGAGTTGAACGTAGAAACCAGGAATCTAGCATACTCACCCACACAGTCGCAGATGGGGAACTCTGTTTGAGCATTCTTTATAGGTGTGTCCAGAAGGCTCTTGGTTGGGGTATCTAAGTAGCGTAGTGGAGATTCCAGAAAACCTTTTAGTGAAGGAGATGAGGGTAGACTCTCTTTTGTGGGTGTTTCTAGGTTCTCCCCTGCAGTGGAGAAATTAGCAGTGGTGGAAAGCACTGTTACACCACCCGAGGATTCAATCTTCATGCGTTTGTTTGGAGGAGAGCAGGTCATGGTGAAGGGGTTTATAAGAATTTTGTGATGTTGCTGCTGCAGATAAGCCTCTGTTGCCAGAGCCAACAGTTGATCCGAGGGATTGACATCTATTTCGCGCTCCTCAACTTCTTGTTTGATGTCAGGAAGATGGTTGGATGTCTCCTCATTTTCTCCCTCACCCTGCTTCAGACTGGGCTCAGCCTCACTTGTTGGAACACAAAGGTTGTTGTTGTTTTCTGTGGATGGTGACTGGGGTCTGGCTTGTCCTGAGTTAGAATTTGGGTGTGACTCAGTTGACACATAAGCAGCAAAGCCCTGCTCTGGAGCGTCTGTGACAGGGGCAGACGTGTCCCCGAATTCTTCCTCAAACTGACGAATCAGCTCCTCGAATTTTGGATCCAGGGAATTGAGGCCACATAGAGGTGGAGTGGACAGAGATGTGGATGTCTGACTCGTGGAAGTGGTGGTCAGGGTACCCTCAGCTACTGTGGTGGGTTCTGAGCTAGTCAATACATCCTGGGCAGTGGGCACAGGGACATTAAGAGGGCAGGAAGCTAGGGGGTTGTTTCCAGAGATGGGGGTACTACTACTGTTCAACATTGATTCCTGAGATTGGGCTGGAGCTGCTTGGCTCACTACCACCTGAGTGGAGTTATATGGGGGTAGACAGGGAGGAAGTGCAGCCTCCATGACAGGTAGAGATGGTGTAAGTTGTGATAGGGATGGCAAACTCACTGACATGCTTGGTTTCTGTATTGTAATCTGACCCTGTGGGAGAAATAGAGGCTGAGAAGCCTTTTGCTTGGGCTTCTTAATGATAATCTGTTTAGGCTTAGGAAGAGGTGGGCCCAATGAACCAAGCAGTCCACCCACAGCCTGCTTAAGGAGAGGAGAACTCTGTGTGTTCTTTTTCTTCTTGACTTCCCTGGATTCCTGTTTAATGTTTAGAGCACTCTCTGGTAAAGACTGTGGCCACCATTTGCGGAGAGTCTGGCATGTCATTGGTGCGCGTAGGTCAAAAGATTGAGGACCAGAAAAGAGGTTACGTTTATGATGAAGGTGCTGTTGCAGTGCTGCCTGAGTCGAGTACCTAATAGACTGAGAGATTTGCTGGCCTTGAAACTGCTGCTGACTATTTATCATCCTATACTGGCCCATTGTTGCAGCCATATCACCTGGGTAGTCCCCATTGTTGACCTCCTGTTTGACATGAGGCATCACTGGGTGGTTGTCCTTTAGATTTTGAGGTGGGGCAGGAAGCTTAAAGGTAGAAACAGGGCATTTTCCACTGCTGTCTCCCAGAAGCTGTTTAAGTTCAGACATTGGATCACTGCTGCCATGGGACGGGTGTGGAAAACAAGCCTGAGTTTCAGAATTCAACATCCATTGATTCCTAGGAGAGCTTTTCTCACAGCTTGCTCCAGTGCTCTGTTGCCACTGGTGGGGCGAAGGACTAGGGGTGTTTGGGTGTGAGGTTGAAAAGGGGGAGCTGGAGGACCTATATTGGGAGGAGTGATGAGCAGGACCCTGTGACTCAGCCCTGTGTTGCTCCCATGAAGCAGAATTCTGTTGAGTGAAATGCCCAGAGGAGAAAGTTTGGGGTATGGTGGAAGATGATGATGATGAAAGGGATCCAGGTGATGAAGCAATCAATCGCAGCCCATCTTGGGTTTGAGAGGGGAGCTGAGGTGAAGCATGGTGGCTGGAGTTTCCAAACGCTGACTCAACCACAGGCCCACCAGTGCCAGATAGTTGGGTCAGTGCCTCAATGGCAATAGCCGTCTGTAGACTGACGTTCCTTTCCTTAGCAATGGACAGTACACTGGGAGAGCAGGGAATAGGTGGCAGAGGGCAATAAGGTCTCTGGACTGGAGGTTGGTTAACAGGTTTCTGTGACTGTGGTTCTGATACACAAGAGGTGTTTGCACCATTGGGTTGTGGTTGTGGCTGAGACTGATAGTGTTGTTGCTCTGCCTGAGAAGCACCTGATAACTTGCAAAGACCCTTCTCCTGGCCACTGCCTGCCAATCTGATCTTCTTTTCCAGCCATTCAAGGTAATCAGGACACTCAGGTCCATCACAATCACAGTTTGGTGGTTTGTGACCATGACGGGCTTGATTTAAAGCCATCTGTAGGGTGTTCAGATCCTCTAAGATGCAGTGCTGATCATCACTACTCCATGTTTTTTTCTTATCACCCTCCCCTTGATTAGCCGTTTCCTGGTAGAATTTCTCATACAGCTGTGTATTAGGGTTATGAGGAGGCTGAGGAACACTGCAAGGGGGTAGGGACCCTGCACTAGCTGAGAAGGCCACTAGAGTTCTAGCATTCTCCATGTCCACACTGTTCCCCAAGTTACTTGTGCTCTGGTCATTCCAGCCTGCTTCTTGCTGCTGGGGGGTAGAGGCTTCTTTTGGATTCCCAGGTCCCCAACCCTGTGATTGGGGAAGACATGTTACTGTCTCCTGGTGCTGGTGGCTAAGCTTCGCCAAAACTCCACCTTCGAGACCATTTGTTTCTTCTCCATGCTGACTTATCCCATTGGACAGCTCCTGGTTCAACACACCTTTCTCCAGGCATCCATGGTCAATTTCCATCTGGCCACTTCTGCTGGGGCCATCCACTGAACCCACCACTGAAACAGTCTGCAAGAAATATAGACATCAAAACATCAGAGAACTCAAACCCACTAGTCACTGGTATGTAGAGTTTTGAAATCCAATGCTTATTCACTAATTCAGTATAAGGAATCTTTACCCCAATACTATGAACTTGTAAACTACAAACACCACCTGGTTCCCAAACTAGTCTTAGAGAGCCAAGTTTAGTATTTTCCCTAACTTAAAACTTTGCTAACGTCCTTACCATGTTTTACATCAGTAACTGCCATAGTCCACTGTGATATAGTGACAGTACAAAATAGAAAAGCCAAGAATTCACTTCATTTGTGTATCAGATTCCGCACGTGTGTGTACGTGTGTGTGTGTGTGTGTGTGTGTGTGTGTGTGTGTGTGTGTGTGTGTGTGTGTGTGTGTGTGTG
>JAQMCW010000014.1:15002858-15017512 GCA_030068335.1 Chrysichthys cranchii | reverse complement strand
TGAGGTTAAGGGCCTTGCTCAAGGGCCCAACAGGGGCAACTTAGCAGTGCTTGGATTTGAACTCCCAACCTTCCAATCAGTAGCCCAACATCTTAACCCGCTGAGCTACCCCCTCCGGGGTGGGTGGGTGTGTGTGTGTGTATATATATATATATATACATAATTATAGACCATCAATTTATCCATCTATATATCTACCTATGTCTACATAATCTATTTATATCTATATCTATCTATCCATCGAAATCTACATATCTATCTATATATCTACAAATCTGTCCATCAATATCTATCTCCATCTATATCTACATTATCCATCTACATATATATCCATATCTATCTATCCAACATCTCTCCATCTGTATCTATCTATCTATCTATGTTCATATCTACCATCTACATTATCCTTCTATATCCATCTATACAATTACATCCATATCTATTTATCTATCCATCTGTATCTACATATCTATCCATCCATCCATATCTATCTACATCTACATACATCTATCCATATTAACATAACTACCCATCTATATTGACATCTATATCTATATCTGACGATCCCCCCACCCCACACACACATACACATTCATCCTCAGTAACCTTGTTATTGTGTTCAGGGTGGCAGTGAATCCGGGGCCCATCCTGAGAACGCTTGGTTGGGGTATCAGACGATCGCATGGCACACACTGGCTGGTTTTCGTGAGGTAAGAGAAAAACCTGTGAACCCTATGTGAGGAAACTTGAACAGACATAGGAAACACACATGAAACTCCACATGGCCAATAACCTGTGCTCAGGACCAAACCAGGTACTTTTTTGGAGGAAAATACTGTGAATCAGTAGTCTCACTAGTAGTCACAATGGAAGTAGACGATTTCCTATTCATACAGTAAAGTAAAAGAGCGGCTTCTCTTGAAATCTCCATACTCGCTTGTCCAGGTTTCTCTTGTAACCAGTAATGCAGTGGTCAGGATGAACCACAAGGTTACAGTTGTCAGGAATAGTTCTAAGGCAATTTTCTATGGTCACTTAAATGGGTTTAATCTGAATCTCAACTAAAAACAAATCTCAAATTAACACAATATCATAAACGTCTGTATTTTGGGATGCTGTTCAAGTCATTTTTGCTCTTCCATTACTGAGGAGTTTAATTTGTACCTCATCGCAGGCCAAACACAAGGAATAGTTACACCGAAACTAGTAAAACGGCTCAACATAATTTATTTTTGTTTCATGTTAAAATGTACAGAGTTCTTTGAAAGTACTTGCTAAGAAAGAAAAAAAAATAAGAAACAAATAAATGGAAATACATACAGGGAGGAAATAGAGAGGAGAGAGAAGAAGGCGAGCACGCTGTCGCTCGCGCTCTCTCTCCGTCTACCGTGCTCTCTCTCTCTCTTAGCTTACAACTCACCATGTACAATTACAAAGGATACAAAAAAGGGAAGCAATATAAACAGACAAACATACGGAGCTCATTTTTACATGCCTCTTAAATGGAAGTCGTCCTATACACAAATGGGAACAAAAATGAGTGGGCGGGGCGGGGAGTTAGGAAAAAAAAGAATGGCTAAATGACCCTTAGATATTCATTGTCTCCTTTTGCTTTAAAATAGCATTAATATACTACACAAAGATAGAAAACTCTAGAGATGAGATGGAATGGAAAGGTTAAAGGCATCTTATTCACTAGAAGTGAGCTGCAATTTTTTAGTTTTGAATTTCTTAATAATATTACCCCAAGTTGAGCTAAAAATATGTAGGATATTTTTTTTTTTTTTCCTGAAACAGAAGTGAAAAATGACAGTACCAATATCCATGTCATTTTTTGTTTTATATTATAGAAAAAACATTTTCTCTACAATAAGTTTACTAAAGTCAAAAAGAGTCAGCTTGTGTCATAAAAGAAAGCTGCCCAGTCTGATAAAATTCAGAAAGAAAAAACAAAAAACAACAAAAATAAAAAAAACAAAACCCACAAATAATATACGAAAACATCAGATCTTTTAAGAATCCTCATATTGACATTGAATACTGGACATACAAAGGAATACAAAGGAGTTTCTCTGCCCCTTGTCCTATACTGGTATTCGTCCCTGTACGACATGCACTTTAACCAAGATGTTAGCACCTGTCTTGGTTTGTGTTTTGCGTGTACGAGCACGCCGCTGCGACTTACTGTCCACCGCTCCTTCACTGCTAAAGGCTAACAGCACTGTTTTACCAGCTGAAGCTTTGAAGGTCCGCAATGCAATTGGTCATGTGTCAGTCGGAGTCAACGCGTATTACACAGAGTGCCACTGGTATTAGTGTGGTTTTAAAATAATAAAAAAAACAAACTAACAAAAAAAAAAAAAACCTTTCCACCCCTGTGATATACTGTGCAGTATGACGTTAAAAGAAAATTGAGAAAAAAAAAAAAGAAAAAAGAAATCAACTCTCCCTTGATTAGAGTGCCCTCTAGTGGACTGAGTGGAGTGTATTTTTGTGACCAGAGGGGGTGTGCTCACTCGCTTTGCAGTTCGGGAGCCTGTGCTGTGAATCAGGAAGTACCAGAATATTTACATCTAGAAGGTTCACAGGAGCTCTAGTCCCATTCAGGCTACTGGTACTTTCTTGCTACTTATGGACATCTACGTACAGTCTCTCTGTCCCACTGAAATCTTAATACATGCGGTCCTATACTGAGAACTGGGAAGACACGGATTGCAAGATACGCCTCTTGGTGTCTCCTTAGTAGCTCCGTCACACACGCAGAAGTGCCTCCGCCTTGACTCTGAAGTGGCTAGTGAAATGTGTGCGAGTGTCTGTGTATTTGTGTCTGATTATGTGCATGAGAATGTTTATAAGAGCAAAAATGTGTGGATCACTTTCCCCCCTGCATAGACACGCATAGACACACACACACACACACACACACTTATATATTTAAACTAAGCATGAGGCTAGACTGAAACACAAGCATTTTAACCGTCATCCAAAAAAACCCAGAACATTTAAAAATAAAAAAAAAATTGTGGTGGTAATAATAATAATAATAATAATAATAATAATAATAATAATAATAATAATAATAAGAGCCAAGTTCATCTACAACTGTTTTTTGTTTTTTAGGTAAGGCTTCCTATGTCAATTCCAAAGACTGTGCATGACCCAGGTTGTGTCCATTAAGAATGTCAGATGCAAGTCTGTTTCTCCATTCTTTTTTTTCCTTTTTTTTTTTTATATCCTGCAGCTGCTTTGTTTCATCTTCAACCCTGCGTTAGGCAACAAACACCAGGGGAAGGAAAGGAGTGCCCGGTTTTTGCTTGGTGCAGACTGGGTTGTTCACACCTCGCATCGTTACCCTGGTCAGCTCAATTACAGCTGCACAGCTTCGGTAGGGCGAAACCGAGTGAAAACTTCTCCACCATAATGTACGAGCAAAGACATCAAAAGTAAAACCTCTCCAGTTGCGGCACCTGCCTGTTCCACCAGGCCAACACTGTTTTCCAGGTCTCAGGGAAAGTAGGTGCACTCCGGTAACAACGCGGAGAGTATTGCATGAGTCTGTTTCTGGAAGGGGTTAAATGTCTTTGTCTTTACCCTCTTGTTTGTCTCTGCATATCTACTCCCTTGCTCATCTGCTCATGTAAGGCGACTGTTTGGGAACACCAGCGTAACTGTGGTGTGAGGGGCCGGCATACATCATGTTGCCATGGTGATTGGGCTGCATAGGCTGCTGTGGGTAGGCCTGCCCTCCCATCATGCCCATTTGCATTTGCATCGGGTACTGGGCAGGCTGGTTCATGTAGTTGCTGTGGTACCCGCTGTTCATCATGGGCTGAGGCATACGGTAGCCAGCAGACATGGCTGCATTCAGTGGGTTCATGTTCATGGAGTTGTAAGCAGCTGGAGTGGGCATGAGGTTAGTCATCATGCCCCGCTGCACTGCTAGGGTTCGTGGTGAACCTTGCATTGAGCTTCGGCCATAGATCTGCTGCTGGTGTGGGGAACCGGCTGGAATTTGGGAAGCCTTGGAGCGAATGGAAATGTGGCCTTTCACAGTGGCCATCTGACCCTGAAGGCGCTGGGTGTGGGGCGGAGGGGGTAAGCCAATGTTGGCTCCCGGCATGTTGCACTGGATTAAGGGAGTGCCAAGGTTCATAGAGCTAGAACTGAGATTGGGAGGTGGAGTCATGGTTGCCTGGGCCTGAGGCAAAGGAGGATGTGGAGAGGAAGCAAGCTGCGCCAGGCTGGGATTGGGCAAAGTGGCGCTTGTGGCGTAAGACGTGACAGCACCCGAGTGCGAGTAAGACATGGCATGAGGGTCCATGATTGTGTTGGTAAGCTGCTGGAGTTTGGCCAAGCTGAAGGTGGCTGATGGTTGAGCATAGCCACTTGCACCAAAGTCCTGGCCCATTCGGTCATAAATGCTTCGACCACTTCCACCGCTTCCTGCACTCTCAGGAATCTCCATGATCATGGGTGTTGAAGCGAAGCTATTTCCCATGCTGCACTGGGAAAGCGCCTGCTGCTGAGGAGGAGGAGGGGGTGCTGAAGGTGCAGACTGGGGCTGAGGGTTTGGCTGTTGCTGCGGAACCTTCTTTTGTTGCTGCTGTTGCTGCTGCTGCTGCTGCTGCTGGCTCGCACTTGGAGGTCTTTCAATTACACAGCTCTGCGGGGATTTGATACCACAACTTGGGGTGTTAGCTGACGGTGGAGGAGGTGGAGGTGGAGGTTGAGGGACAGTACTACCAGTACTAGAGCCAGGGCCACCATTTGGACCAGGCCCAGCTTGCTGAATCAAGCTGCAGCTACCCATAGCAAGTTGAGAGCCCACAGAAGCACTGGAAGATGACATGCCAGGAGTGGACACAAAGGAACAGCTGTTGCCTTGTGAGGAAGAGGAGGATGGAGTGGATGACGAAGAAGATGCAGATGAGACAGCTGCTACCGTAACAGACATGTTGCTTCCACTGCCACTGTTGCCACCACCCCCACCCCCTCCGCCCATAGTGGAGTCATAACTACTAGGGTTGTCATAGTTCTCTGTGGTACTCTCAATGCTGCCCAAGTCACTGAAACCGCTGTCCACCACCTGTTGAGAATGGTCAGACACAGATGGCACATCCATCATGGGTGATGCCTCTGTGTTCTGCACTGATGGTGCAGAAAGCGAGCTTGAGTGTTCTGGAGTTATTTGGGTGTAGCCTCCCCCATTGCTACCTGCTGGACCAGACACACCTGGTCCAGTTTCAAGAGGTCCTGGAGTCATCCCAGGGCTGTTGACCGAGCGTACAGACTGACTGGCTAAAGGGGGCATGGGAGGGTTGGGCATGGGGCTGCTATGTTGGGAGGCACCACAGTCTTCCACCATGGCGATTGATTCCTCCTCTCCCTCCCCATAGTTCTGCAGGGTTCGACAGGCAGCTAATGTTTCCTCACAGTCCTGGTAAGCACCATGTGGATCAGCTTCCTCATCCTGGGCCTCTCCTTGTGTGAGGGACTGGACAGCCTGGACTGTCTCAAGGTCCAGCTCACTGCTGTGGTGATGGTCATGTGAATGGTGGCTCAACTCATCCTTGAACTCAGAGTTTGCATGAGGGTGGTCTGTCTCCATCAGGTCAGATTTGCTATCCATTGACTGCATGTGTGGCGGATCAGAAGGAATTGCAATGGAAGTCACCGTCTCCACAGCAGCAGCTGCAGCTGCAGATTCCTCCTGCTCCCGTCGTCGCCTTTCCTCCTGGGAGTCAACCGAGCGGGTCTTTACCTCTTGTACCTCATCTTCCTCCTCCTCATCTTCCACCTCTTCCTGCTTATGGATGTACTCCCTTGACCCACTCTCCTGCATGTCTAAAAAACCTTCCCCACTCTGTGGTTCTTCTTTAACAGGTGGTGAACGAGGAGGAGACGACTGTTCCTCCTCCTCCTCATCTTCTAGATCTTCATCATCGTCCTCAGAGTCCTGGTTTTTTCTCCTGTTGTCAGCATCACTTTTCTCCTCCAGTCGACCATCTCCTTCATCATCAGCATCATGATCATCGCTTCGCCGGCTTCCTGAGCCTGGCATGGCCCCTGTTCTCATGTTGCCCGAGTTGCTGTGATCCTCTTCCTCCCTTTCCTCATCCTCCTCTTGGTCTGCCATGTCACCATCTCTGTTCTGGGGGACCCGGGAGCCTGAGGCCTGGGATAAGGTGCATGAAGGTGAACGGCTTGGCTTCTCTTCAGACCATGTTTGGTCCTCCTCGTCCTCCTCCTCATCTGGCTCAGAGATGGGTGCAGGTTTGGAAACCGGGGGCTCAAGATTTGGTTTTTTCGGTGGCCGGCCTCGTCTCCTAGGCTTAGGCTGTTCTCTCATTTGTTGAGGAAAAATGCCTTCCTCATCAGAGTCTTTACGCTTTTCACAGTCGAGGTCAGATGTCAGGGGTCTCCTCTTGAAGGTTCGATCCTCTGGCTTTTCTAACTGTGACTGAGACAGCTGACTTCTGTCCAGCTCTTCTCGGGCACCCTCATCCTGGGTCTGTTGTGGATAATAACTTTGACGCTTTCTGCCAGGTTTGCCCTGGACTCTTAGTCTCTGAGGTTCCTCTGAGGACTGGGCTGTTAGACTGGTGTCAGCAACTTGGTTGGCAGGCCCACTTCCAGGCTTTCTCCCAGGGCCCTTTTTCCAGTGCTGTGGCTTACGGCTCTTTCCCTTAGGCCAGCCTTTCTTCTTCTTTAAAGGGACCTCTGGTGTCACAGCGGAGGGTTCTACTCTTTCTAATGCCTCCTTTTCCTCTGGCCTTCTCAGACCACTGACTGGTTTCAGCACAGGAGTGTGATCTGTGTGAGAGGAAAAATATATCATTAATTACAGCCATACAGTGAAGAAAAGGGGAAAAAAACAAGGATAAACCAGGGGTATTACTAACCATCCTCATCAGACTCCGAGAGATTGGTATGTCGAAGAGTTTTAAGCGCAGAGTCCAAGTGTTTTCGAGCAGGTGGGTAACAGCGGAGGCTATGGCCAAATGGAGTCTCCTCCTCTAACCGAGGCATGGGTCTCTCAGAGTCAGAGTCTACAAAGGGTTCATCAAGAACTTCGGTGGTCTCCGAAATGGTTTCCGTCACCACACTGCTGTGTGGATGGCTTCGCTGACGTACGCGCCTTTTCCGTGGGGGCTTCTGGGGAAAAGTGGGTAGAATTTATTAAAAAAAAAAAAAAAAATCCACATATTTGACATGCATTAATCAACAGAACAAATGATAATTTCCATTCTAAGTAATGCATTCCATTATTTTCCCACATCGTTTCACATTTCACTTACAGCTTCCACAATCTGATTACTGGGATAGGCACGATTGGTCACTAAAGGTACAAATGTAGCAAATGAAAAACACTCTCATATCTGATTTTCACCCACCTTGCTTTTGAGCCCTAACGTTGGTTTGGTAAGGACGGGAGGGGAGCGGGCACCCATCTCTTCATTGTAGTCATCAGCCTCCTCACTACTTTCACTTGAGCAGGAATGAGGGACTGGAGATTCACTCAGCCTAGGAGCCGTGGTTAACAAGGGCACATCGTCTCCTGACTCCTCACTCAACCTGCGCTTGAGGCCTCCCCTTTTCCGTGCGGGACGCCCTCTATTGCGTGGGGGAGGAAGTGCAGAGTGCCTTGAAGTCCCAATCAGCCGCTCAGTGCTGTTCGGCTCCTTCTCAGAGGTAAAGAGAGGAGATGGAGACATGGATACTGGGGTCATTTTGTTTGAAGACTGATATTCTTCGTCGTCTTCCTCTTTGGGCCTGGTTTTCCGGGGTCGTCCAGGACCGGGACGAGGCTGATCCTTGACCTTGCCCCATGGCCAGTTTTTAGGAGGCCGTCCACGACCCCGGCGCTCTCCGTTGGCTTGAAAAGGTGCGGTTTCAGGGCTCAGAAGACTGTTGCGTATAGGGGATGAAGGTGGAGAGCTTTGATTCTTGAGGAATGTTGGAAAGCACTTTTTTTCTTCATTGTCCTCCTTGTCTACTCTTGCATTCCATGGCAGAGGGGAACTTTTGCGATTTGATTTCAGCTGCAGCACACAAAACAACGTTACTTAAGTAAATAAATATTTGAAACATTTGTAAAAACAGACTATAGTCATTACTCACATCTTTGTTATTTTCCTTCTCTCCGTCCTCTTCCTCATCCTCGTCGTCATCTTCATCCCCATCTTCGTCAGACACCACTGGGTTGGCGACAATGACCGGTGTCCACCGTAGACAGTCTGGGTCGACTTCCAGGAGCCGAGGTCGGGCCTGGAGACGGGCCATGTGAGAAGACACCAGCTTTTCCCTGCGAACCAGAACCATTCTAGACAGACAAGATGAGGGAAGGGGTATTAGGGTAGCCACACATCTCAGAACACCCTTTCCCCGACTCCATCTTGTGCCAGTGTAACCAATATGTACTAATTAACATGTTATAGCAGTCAGCTGTATTTTTTTCCCCCATTTACGTCTATGCTACCTATGCTACATGTCCTAAAAGTATGAAGAAAACATGTTTGGTTTTAGCACCTTGCCAGTGACGGATTAATCTTAGCAAGAAGCGCATCAGTATTTGATATTTACAATTTTAAAATGTAGATAGAATTTAACCTAGCATTACTTCAGTTTTCACTTCTACCAATGAGACTTAAAAAAAAAAAAACCCTACTGAAGCTTAAATAATATGTATGTGCCGTCTCTGACTCTCACCGTTCCCCTCTGTACTCCAGCATGTTTAGATTCTGCAGCGTGGCCGTGATGTCCTGAGGGCAGATGCCGGTGATCTTGCTGAGGCGGCGGATTGTGAGCTTTCGGTCTCGCACCTCGTGTAGGCACTCGAGCACGACGCTCCGCCAGTAAGCCATGTATGACAGACGGCCCAGATCCGACAGAGGCTTCTCTGGAGAACCGGGTTGGCCTTCCCGCTTAGACAACAAGTAACCTATGAATGCACAGAAACCCCAGAGTTATTCCCAACTACAAGACTGGAGTGAATCATGAGGGGAAACTGGAGGGAGGAAAGAAAGTTAAGAGTAAAATGAATGAAACTTGGAAGAAAGTTCCACTGGAAAGGAGACAGGGGGAAAAAAAATAAGTAAGCAAGAAAAATGGAATGAAAGGAAGGATTTAAGGGTGGATGGATGAATGTGACGCTGCGAAGGAATATTGGATGAATGGATGAAAGACTGGATAGACAGATCTGAGGATAATGGCAAAAAAGTCTGCAAAGGCAGACAGATGGATGTGCAGATGAGAAAGACGACTGGATGGATGGGTATGAGGATAATGGAGAGAAGATTGGGTGAATAAATTTAAGGGTGATGTGAAGGATGGATGAATGAATTGCTGATTGGGAGGATGAATGAGTAGATGTGAAGATGATGGGAACAATGTGATTTGATGGCTGTGAGGATGATGGGAACGATTGCAAGTGAAGGAAAGGAATACTGGCTTGATAAAACAGATAAATGGATGGCTGTTATGAAGACAAGAAGTAAGGATGGATGGCTGATGTGAAGGTGGTGGGAGGAAAAATGAATAGATAGACAGACTGCTGTGACAGCCACGAGAAAGAAGACTAGAGAAATGGATAGACGGATATAAAGATAGTGCGAAGGCAGATTGTTTGGATGGAAAGAAAATGAGAATCGAATGGTGACTGGATGGATGAAATGAAACTAACATGACGTGATAACCAAACAACTTCGTAAAACAACACGAGACGTACTGAAGTCGATGAGGAAGCGTCCGTAGCCCTTGCGTTGGTACTGTGGAAGAATCATGATGCAGGATACGTTGTACTTTTGCTGGCAATGTTTCTCCTGTTAAGAAACAAAAAGGTAAAGGGGGGGCTGAATGTTCAAATTGCACTTTACTTTAAATTGTATCAAAAAACAAAGAATCTAAGCTCCAAATAGGTCATTTCTTCATTTTAGGGCAGTTCACACGTTCTTCTGTTTGACTTGGTTACACTGTATGACATGAAATAAATGTGTATATAATTAAACAGATTACTTCTGAATTCAGCAATCTCTGCCAACATATACACTACCAAACATAACACACCAACATATTAAAGAATTTCCAAAGAGGACCCAGGCTCACCTTGGAGAAGTACCCGACCAGATGACACCCTTTGGAATCGTTCTGCGTGAGCACGTAAAAAAGGAACGGCTCCACGTCGTAGTACAAGGTCTTGTGGTCAAGAAACAGCTTGGCGAGAAGACAGAGGTTCTGACAATATATTGTGCTGACGTTTCCATCGACCTGAACAAAAGCAAACAAGTGATTTTTAAAAAATTTCTTAGCATCTTTCCCTTCAACTTTCCTCCTTGTTGCATTTAGTTTATCTCCTCCTACGTATTTGTTCTGGCTCTGCTGTCAAATTACTTTGTTTATTTTGTGACATGCTGATGCGCACGTGCAGACATGCGTGACTTTTTCCTCTTTAAATGTATATATATATATATTTTTTTTTAATCGCACTTGGTTTTTCTTTTGCATTTCATTTTCCAGAAACAAATCTGAACTTGCATGACCAAAAAACACCACCGAAGACGACTCATCAACTGATCACCTAGGAAACATCTTACGTCGAACTTACAGCCAATTCGAAAAGTTTTTCTTCATTTTAACAGAATTTTTAGGAGACTTTGTCGCCCCCTCTGGTGACATAAGGAAACTGTCCAGGATGAAATCCCTGTAAACTGTTCAAAATGTATACCAAGATGTTTGTGTTTTCTAAATGTATGTACAAGTCATTTATCACGCCAGCTATAAAAAAAATAAATAAAAAATAATTAAAATTAAAGGTTTTATAAATACTGCATCCCCCCCCTTGCACTCAGTCAGCGAAGCCACTGGGTCATCAGGTAGTACATAATAAAAATCATTAGTAAATCATTCTTGTGTTACAAAGAGAATAAAGCCCTTCAGGATATGCTGTTATATTTTCCGCCATGCTGCTCATCATCATCTGCTTGCACGTGTTGTGTCGTAATTTATCCCGTCCTGCGTGTTGTTCAGGATTTACACTCGTCTGCGACAGCAGTCATGCATTATTTGTGCTGTAGTGTATTGTTTTGAGGGTTGCACAGTGACATGAAGCAGTTAAACCACTTCTTCTGGAAAAGGGAGGGAGGGAGGGATCTGGGAAATAAAAAAAAAAGGAAAGGGGGGGAAAAAAAAAAAAAGGCCAGACCTGTTCATGCTGCCGAGTCAGGAGTTGAAACCTGAGCCTCTTGAAACCAGCCTAACAGGCGCTCGCTAACGTGTGTGTTTGTGTTTGCAATGAGCGTCACATTCAGACAGATGGCTGCCAGTAAAAGGAGGGACCACTTTTTAAAAATAAACAATAACAGCAGCAGGCCCTGGCTATTAGATCTGCTTTTTAACATGATGAATAAGGCACATCCATCAGGATCGCCATTTATTTTCCCCCCTTGGGCAAGGCCCGAGATGAAGACAGAGCTGCTCCTGTATCCCTCAGTCACACAGTGATAATTACAGAGGACGCTTTTAACCCTGCTTTATTTAAAAATAAATAAATCTCTAAATCGCTCTTGTTCGGCTCTGTGATGCATCATTACAGCAGCTCGAAAGAACAGGATATGGGCGTAGGCCGCAGACAGTCCCTGTGTGCTTGTGTGTGTGTGGTTTGTGGCTGGGAGGAGGTCCCGAAGCCTTACCTCGAACACGGAGACGTCGTCCTTCCTGTAGATCTCGTTGGCGGGCGGGTGAAACCACGTGCACTTGCGCATGTGCTGGTACAGGATGCTGCGGCTTTTCATGTAGCGCAGGCAGAACTCGCATAGGTACAGCTTAGGAAGTCTGGGAGGAGACGCGCGCGCACACACACACACACACACACACACACAATTACTCGAAGTACTTCTGACAACACTTGAAAACAGGAAACACTTCGAGTTCCAAAGAACATGCTGTACATCGATTTTCAAAAACAAAACAAAAATTTGTGCAAGGCAAAAAATCAACCTGCACGCGAGATTCAGCAAATATAATGCTCTAGTCCGAGCTAATATCAGCCAACCACCTAGCTTACCTTGCTGTCTGGATTAGATTTATTATTTTCAGGGGTTATTCCCAGCGCTACACCCTCCGTCCTCCATATTTGGTTTCCTTGCAATCTGATCGGTCCGAGTTTTTTTTAAAGGAAGGGAAGAAAAAAAAAAAACAAAAAAAAAAAACAGAAAAATCACATGACGTGGAAATGTTACCTGCTGTACTCCTGAGGGTACGGTGACGAGTACCACGTCTGGATCTCGTACTTCCCGAACTCGATGACGGAGGGACAGCGCATCTGTGGGTCCGGAGGCCCCGTCACGCCAACTTTCTGCAGAGGCAGACACAAAAAGGTGGTGGTGGTGGGGGGAGGGGATAGAAGGAGGAAATTTAAGTTAAAAACAGGGGTTAGGAACACGAACACACACACACACACACACACACACACACACACACACACACACACACACACACACACACACACACCCCCCTCTTCAATAAAGCCTCATGCTTATAGTACTAGTAGTTGTATTTTTGTAGAAGGAGAATGCTGCATAAAACCTTCAAATCATACAATTATTTTCTGCCAAGAAGTGGGCGTGACCTAATGATTCAAAGTGGAGTTGAATGTTAGGAGTAAATTGGTTAATAATCATAATAATAATAATAAAGTTTACCATCACGGTACAAATGAAATTACGGAACAAACCATAGCTACACCCTTACCCTACTTTTTTTTTTCCTCTATGTTCGCTTCGTAGCTAAAACTTTTTAGATGACGTGCACCTCGGCTGTTTGGCCGCTTTCGAGTTCAAGTAGCTGCACATAAATCTTCATAATTAACATGTGGTTCAGAGCTGACTTCTGGATGTGGACATACAGTTCCCGATGCCCTCCCCAACGCCATGTGATGACTCGCTGATGGAGATGAGTTAGGAGTTAGCCTCTGCTTCATCTCTACCGAAAGAGAGTGATGCAGCAGCACTTTAGTCCTTTAGCCTGTCCTGCTCTCTGTCCTCCTCATCCGTACGCTCTCTTCAAACAGACCGGCTTTATATTTCAATAAAAACATGTTTAATGTGTCTCAGGGCGAGAAATATGTGAACGCAAGTTACATAATTTTTTGTTTTCGGTGAACCGTTTCCTTTAAGCAGAAGCTCGTTTTGTCTAAAAAGACCAGCGGCCATGGTGTAAATATCACTTACGCAGAGTTCTATTGTCTGAGTGGTGCAGGGTGATCCTGTCTGCCAGCTGCTATTGAGACGAACCTTTTCAATATGCTTGCGCACGCGTGTGTGTTTTTTTATCTCCATGAAAAACTTATAGCCTCGGGCAAATTCACAGGCTGCTCCTGCACGGAGCCTTCACACACCATAAAAACTCAGTTCTGCATAATGTGAACCTCATCTCGGAGCAGAAAATATCAAAATAAGGAAAATATATATATATATATATATATACATAAAAATAAATGAGACATACTTGGAGACATATTTAGAACCAAAATTATGGATTTAAAAAAAAAAAAAGGAAAAAAAGAGAGACAGACGGAGAGACTTTGAGAAAAGCTTCAAACATGATTCGGGGGTGGGGTTGCGTACAACTTTCTGACATCATAAATTCAGCACGACAGATTTGGACCAATTGCAGCTTGATATGCAAATCATCAGACTGAAAAATGCACCGTAAGCAGAAACAAGCACGCTAGATGAGCTTACGCTAGTGACACACAAGGGCATGGTTGCTATGGCGACGCTGTTTGCAATCGTGCAGATATCCATCTTGCCTTATCTTTACCCCCCCTTTCCTTCCGTCCCTTCCTTTCTCACCTCTCACCTTCGCTTCACCCCTTTCTTGCGTCCCATTCAACCGTCATGACATTTTCATCCATCCATCTTTTCTTTCTCCCTCCCTCCATACCTGTAGTGCCAGCTCCTGGATGTGTCTGAAAAGTTCCACGTCTTTCTCCGTCAGGTTCTCGTGTCCTGGAAGCTTCTCCTCATCCTGATTCCAGTCATCACCACAATCCTGATTGTCTGTGGAAGCGCATTAAAAAGAAACCTGTGATTTCCTGCTGCAGTTCGAGAAAATTCACCACCTTCTGTCCAATCGGAATCCGACAGTCATGGGACGGGTTTGCAATGAATTAATACGAAACGATATAAACGCTGGTGTTGCTCACCCCCTGCGCGCTGGTGCGTATCCGATTTCCGGCCGCTCTTCTTGCGGATGCGGTGCTGCTGCGTGTAGTCGAGCGACTCGGTGCGTGATTTGCGCCCGTCCGGTGATGGAGTGAAGAACTTGCTCAGGGCATCGATCAACCCTTTGGTCTTCCTGTTGAAGCGCGCCGTGCCCTGACACTCGTCCTCCTCGTCCCGTCGTGAGAAGAGAAGGCGGTCGTCGCCAGGGTAACCGTCACCCAGGTATCCGTCGCAAGACGAACTCGAGGACGAGTGAGGGGAGGCAGAGCCTCGCGAGTGACTCGCACCGGCACCTCGCCGCCGTCGGCCACGCCCACCACCTCGGAGTTTCTTAAAGGGGCGACCCGGCCTACAGGCACACAGAAGAATGTCATCGTTTAATGATTAGATCACGACACTTACACTCATTCCGGTCTCTCTCTAATATATATA
>JAQMCW010000014.1:14980309-14994726 GCA_030068335.1 Chrysichthys cranchii | reverse complement strand
CCGCCACTGTCACTCTCTGTCTCTCTCTGTCTGGCCCGTCGTCTGTCTCGCTCTCTCTCTTGCCGCCCCTCCGTCTGTCTTTCCCTCTCCGCCCCTTCATCTCTCTCTCCCGCTCCGCCCCTTCGTCTATCTCTATCTCCCTTCATCTGTCTCTCTCCCCCTCCGCTTCTCTCTCCTTCCCAATCTCCATCTCTCTTTACCTCTGTCTCTCTCATCCCCCTCTCCGTCTTCCCAGTCTCCATCTCCAGGTCACTCTCCACTCATCTCTCTTTCCCTCCCTCTTAATCTCTCTCTTCCATCTCCATCCCTCTCTGCTTCACGTCACGAGTCAAAAGCATGTTGATTATAGATTCACTGGGTTTTAGATTTGTTTCAGCCATAAAATTACAGATTAGGATCTGGAGTTTATACGGAGCGCCACGTAGGGAGCTCATCCAGCCAGCGGCACCGATGGAAGCAAGGCGCTGTTACGTAACGCGACGCTGCGATAATTTACTGCAGAGATTTTCTCACGTCCGGAGATTGACCCGGACACCAGCAGCTGCGAGGGGTGACGCCGAGGTTATGGACGCTCGCACTGACGGCTATTACTGCCAGCGTCATGCTCTTAACATCACACACACCCCGCATCATCTTAATGTGGGGCGCACACACACAGCTATGCGATTTTCTATGTGTATCTGTGACCTCCATTTGACTCGCAACCCCCTCCTCTGCCCTGGCAGTGACCCCATATGAGAGACTGTGTGTGTGTGTGTGTGTGTGAGAGAGAGAGAGAGAGACTGGGGAATCAGAATTGAATAGGGAGGTATAATAGAATAATTCAGCGCTGAGTACACCAATCCCTCGACACTCTGGGACACAAGTGGCGTTTATCCATTTATTCTGTGCGTTCTGTAGCTAAAGCATCCCCCTCCAAACACACACACACACACACACACACACACACACACACAAAATGGAAAAAAGTCCTGAGAAATTGGTTGCTAAACACTGCATGCTAACTACAAGATTCTGCGATTTCAAATTTCACTGGAACAAATCATGCTGAACCTGAACCAAACTGAATCACATCAATCCTGATCTGAATCATATTGAATCTGAATCAAATCTTATTGGGCCTGAATCGAGTCAAATCAGTGCAGACCTGAATCATTCTATACCAGAAGCCAATCAAATCGTTGCTGAACCAACTCATATTGGGCCTGAACCGTGTCCCATCAGGTGCTGAACTGAATCATACTGGGTCTGAATTGAGACTTACTGGTTCTGAACTGAACTTGGGCTGAATCATCTCAAAATCATGGTGATGCAAAAGAGAATCACACGGAATCAAACTGAACAGTGTCATCTAGGTGCTGAAAAGAATCACAGTGTTCCTGAATGAAATCAAACATAACTGCAGAACCAAATCATACTAGACCTGAATAATTATATCGGCACTGAACCGAATCACGCTGGGCTTGAAGTGAGTCAAATCAGTGCTGACCTGAATCAGTCTGAGCCTGCATCAAATCAAACTGTTGCTGAGCCAAGTCATACTGTGCCTGAATTAAATCAAAATCATATCATTTTAAAACTGAATCACATTGGGCCTGAATGGAGTCATATCGATGCTGAACTGAGTCATATTCAGCCAAAACTGAGTCACATCGTCGCTGAACTGAATTATACTGGGCCTGAATTAAATCAAATCACATAGAACAAACACAAATCACACTGAGCCTGAACTGAATCATATCGGTGCCAGAACTGAGTCATATCGGTGCTGACCTGAGTCATATTGGTGCTGACCTGAGTCATATTGGTGCTGACCTGAGTCATATTGGTGCTGACCTGAGTCATACTGGACCTGAATTAAATCTAATCATATGGGACAAAAGCAAATCACACTGAGCCTGAACAGAGTCATGTTGGTGCTGAACAGAGTAATATTGAGCCAGAACTGAGTCACATCAGTGCTGAACTGAGTCATATCGGTGCTGAACTGAGTCATATCAAGCCAGAAATGAGTCATATCAAGCCAGAACTGAGTCCCATCAGTGCTGAACTGAGTCATATCAAGCCAGAGCTGAGCCATATCGGTGCTGAAATGAGTCATGTCTGTGCTGAACTGAGTCATAATGAGCCAGAACTGAGTCATATCAGTGCTGAACTGAGTCATATTGAGCCAGAACTGAGTCATATCGGTGCTGTACGGAGACCTGTCGGTGCTGAACAGTAGTGAAGTGAGCTATACTGAATCATTTGTTCGTAATAGAACCGATTTTGTTTCGCATTCTATGCTACAAAATGAGTACAGTATCATCTGAAACCCTATCACGTAGCGTCCACTTGGGATTACTTTACAGCCTGTAGACACTTTCGAAATCTTACCATCACAAAACCATAACAGAAACAAGCAGGAGTACACTGACATTTTTAAAAGCGTCCACATTAAAACAGAGAACACGGTAACACGTGCGCGTACAAGGCCTTTCCACCGTCTGCGTTCGCTCTCGTTACTCATTCGGTGTTCAAGACAAAGCTGATTCCTCCGCATTTATTTGAAGAGCTCGAGCAGAGACAGGTTCCCGTTCCGATGGAACAAATTTGCATGTCAGCGCTCACCTAATGTGAACCTTTTCACGAGCAAACAGAAAATGAAAACAAGATGCAAACGGAGGTGAACGGAGTCGCCTGTGGGTGAACAGAACTAAACGAGTGTTAAACAGACTATTAACCACGACGAGTGTTGTCAAAACTAAAAGCTTAAATGCAACCTTTATCACGTCGGGTCTTGGGAGGGAACACGAACATCCCATAATCATCGCTTCACACGTCTGTGTGAACACAGGAACTGAAAACTGCCATCAATATAACATTAGTCTCATTAAGAATAACCGAAGGATAAAATAAACGCCTGACAAACATTACTGGCAAATTACACGACATTTATACATACATATATAAATAAATATATACGGCGTTAAGTGGCAAAATTTAAAATCAATAAAAACACCGCAGCCTTTTCCTACAGCGCTGTCCACTCCAGCTGATTTCAGGGCCAGAACAATCACAAAAACAAAAGCAACGATGCTGCAGTTCACCCAGTTTCCCTTTAAAGAGTCGTTTATAATTATCATCAAGTATTAATAGCTAACATCACAATGACTAACTTCACACTGCACACCTTTAATCTGATTTAAACAGCCGGCGAAGCAGGAAGTGAAACTTCACTCCACTCCGAGTGAAAACGAAACTAAAAAGGCTCTGTGCGCACGTGTGTATAAATATCACAAGCGTGTGTGTGGGAGCTGAACACCGTGGCACGTCCGCCTGTGCCGCTCTCATGTGGTTTAGGCGGCGACGCCGTTTCCATCGATGGAACAGCGACAAACTTCCCTCGAGTTCCGTAGACAACTCTTCGTGTTTAGTTGGACAAATATTAAAATGATGAGATCTTTAGAACATTTAGACCGAACCCATACATTGGTGCCACCAAAAAAACAAAACGCAACAAGAAAGCTTAATACAGATGCTCCGACTTACGATTTTTCAAATTTACGATAAAGATTGCGATACGCTAACAATTGTAAAAAATATTTAAGATATTAACTGTGCTGGTTACAATTCCTAAACAATACGCCTTGATTAAAATTCCTAATCTTTGCATAAACGGAAACTTTGACCACAAAACAGTAAGACATCTCATCATGACGTGTCAAGTGACCACTGATCGAAACCGCTGCACCGTCTGAAGACGACGAGACGATGACACGAACCGCCGACGCAGACACGGCGTCCACGATCCGGACGCAGAGCTGCGTTTATGACTGACAAAAACAGACAATTATAAAGAGAGCTCCGGTTTATGGTTACACCTGCAAGTGTTTTCACATTTCTGAACGTTTATTATCTGCACAACTTTATTATATATGACTGAATTTCCAGGTCAGCGCGATATTAAATACAAAACACGGCATTGTTCAGGTCTAGAAACATTCATTTCGTGAGTTCTAAGGAGTTCTTATGAGTGGTATAAACACTGTAACGAATCATACTGGCACTAAACAGTCATATCGGTGCTGAAACAAATCAAACCAAACCCTACTGGTGCTGAAACAATCCTACCGGTGCTGCACCGAATCATGTTGCTGCTGAACCGAATCAAATTGGGTCCGAATCAAATCATGTCAGCGCTGAACTGAATCAAACTGGGTCCGAGTCAAATCGTGTCTGTGCTGAACTGAATCAAATTGGGTCTGAATCAAATCGTGTCAGCGCTGAACTGAATCAAATTGGGTCTGAATCAAATCGTGTCAGCGCTGAACTGAATCAAATTGGGTCTGAATCAAATCGTGTCGGTGCTGAACTGAATCATGTCGATCTTGAATCAAATCATATCAAGGATCATATCAGTGATAACAGATCACGTGGGTGCGGAACCGAACCACGTCGGCGCTCAGACGAATCATACTGGCTTTGAATCAAATCATATCCGTGCTGAACTGAATCATAAAGGGCATGCCCCAAATCCTAACGGCACTGCAGCGAGTCGTTCTGGGGTTGAATCAGCCTGAAGCTGTGTCGTCAAATACCTAAAGCCTGAGGTTTACGCCTTTAGGAACTTTCTACCGTAATGCAATAAGAGCTTCGGCGCTCGTGTTGATACTCGTGTATCGTAAGCTTGTTGTGCGCCGTGTTCGTCTCCCGTGCTTACCCGATCTTTCTCGTGAGGCAGAGGGCGTACAGGAGGCAGCGACTCCAGTGCTACGCGCCCGTCTCCACCGTCACTTCCGTCGCTTCCGCTCGCGAGCCGGAACAGCGGGCCATGTTTAAGGACACGCCCGTGGGCGACGGCCCGTTTCAGCGCCAGCCTGAGCTGCTGGTGGAAGATCCTGGGCGCCGCCGTGCCCATCAGCTGGCTCGCTACGTCCGCCTGACACTTCAGGAATCGCTCGATGCTCCTGAGAGACGAGCCCCCGGACTCGTGCAGCCCCTCCAAGGCGCGTCGGATCAGCTTGTTCCAATCAAGCACCGCCTTCTTGGAAGCCCCACTTCCTCCCCCTCCTCCCGTACCGACTCCGCCCTTGGGCTTGGGTGGAACCAGGCGTCCGGGGTTGTCGGGGTCCTTGTAGGAGTTGAGGCCCTTGTTGGAGACCTTGAGGACGGTGCCATCCTGAACGCTGAGTTCGAGCTGCTCGAGGACGGTCTGGCGGTCGAGGCCGTGCGACGTGGACACGGCGTTGCAGATGCGCTCCTCCGACGGACGCTGCTTCTGCTTCTTCACCTTCTTGATGGCCTCCAAGATCCAGGCCGTGTACAGAGGGTTCGCCAGCTTCACCATGGCTACGTTTGGGCCTGGCACACACTAAAACACACACACACACACACACACACACACACAGAGAGGCCTCAGCAGCCCTGGAGCTGCCTCTTCCTCCCCCTCCTCCTCTTTCCTCGCCCCTAGTACACTATCCTTTGTCCCGTGTGGCGAATCCCTCAAAGCCGCAGCGAAAAGAATCAGAAAGGAGGCTGATCACCATAGCATAAACTCTCCCCGAGACCCCCCCACCCTGAAGAAATGGATCCCAAAAATCCCAAAAAATCCCCTCTTTCCACGTAGAGATTCCCAGGAAATTCAGAGGACCTCAAACTCCACGCGAGGCCCCGAACGTGCACTTCATCGATCCGCGAGCGGTCTGTAGTGTTATCCCAGAAACGTCTTCAGTTCCAGCGTAGTGTGTAAAAAAAACAACAACAAAACCAAAAAAAAAAAAAAAAACCCGACACACAAACACAAAGAATCGATCCAGAGCAGAGGGCGTTTCAGCCAGCAGTTCCTGCTTCTTTTCGGAGGATTTAAAAGGTCCAGAACGGAGCTCTCAGTCCTGGGTGCGGCGACGGTTGATCACCTTCACAGTAAACGTGTTTCGGCTGCTCGTGAACCCTGAAAAACACACAAGGAGCAAAATGAGTCTCGTACATTCTCTCTCTCTCACTCACACACACACACACACATTTATCAAGCATTCCAAGCAGACCTGCAATTCTTGCGCATCATTTTTTTTTTTTTTTTTTACTGTAAAGCCAGGAAAGTTTTTTTTTTATTTTTATTTTAAAACATAAAAAAAAGCACATTTTAAAAACCGAACACAAAAACCCCACTCTGCACTTTCATTTTGTTTTATCTCGCCACCTGTTAGCGCTGCTCGTTACCTTGTCCTCGTGACTCGGTGTATTCTTACACCGTTAAACTCTGGACTCTGACTGGTCAGGTGGCGGGGATTCATTTGTTACAAAAAGAAACAAAGAATGAAAGAAAGAAAAAGAAAGACGCAGCTGTAACGTGCCACAGTTTCTTTTGCAACAGCTCGTCCAAGGAGACCTTTATGTAACCTTTACGGAAGGAGTCTCCAGTGCCAGCCGTTTTTCCCCACGTCTTCACGATATTTTGCGCTTTCTTGGTAACGTAACGAGAGAGAATAAAAACATACATACATACATACATACACATATATATATATATATATGCTAAAGCGAAACCGAGAAAAGGAATTATCTTGTTTCAATGAGAAATCAAAGTAACTAGAAACAGATAAAAAGTAACATGCTGGTTCTTTATAAATACAAATCGGAACAGTTGGTATAAGAGGAATACAGCACTTCATAACGAAACGAAACGACATCATGGCCGTGGAAGTAATTCCGCTCGGCCGCCCCACCCCCACCCCACCACCGATCATTTTCCTACGACGGCGCGGCACGTTTTAGTCCCTGAGCTGACGCACAGCCGTCCTCACGGTCCACATTACAGTCGGCTAAATCCTGTTCTGTGCGACTCAAAGTAAGATCCTGGCAGACGAATTGTTTGTTACACGGCGTACGACACCTCGGATAGATCAGTCCATCCATCAGGCTCTTCTTGTCTGTAAACAAGAACAAGAACACACACACACACACACAGAGAGAGAAGAACCGAGCAGCGGAACACTATCGTCAGGTCATCACTCGTCTTTAAGTCTCGCTGACGTGATTTGTTCCTCTGGTGCGTTTCACCGGCGCCATAACAGCAGGTTTCAGCTGAATTCAGCCTCGTGTTTTGTTCTTATGTGACCTTTAGATAGATAGATAGATAGATAGATAGATAGCCCCGAGATGTTTTAGCGGCGATCTGAGACCATGGAGACACCATAGAAGACTACATATCCACGTGAAACCCTGAGACCAAGTCGTACCTGTCTCACAGAATAAAACACCTGAGCAGGTCGGGTGTAACACAAACATTAGCGTAAATGCGCGTCATAAAAGAGCACAAGTAGGAACGAATTACCTAAAGGCAGCGACCACCTTGCGCCTCTAACAACAATTAAAAAAATAAAAGAAATAGAAAGAAAAAAAAAGAAAGGGGTGGGGAGCTGTCAATTTGTCATGTCCTTCATTTGAAGCAACTAGGGCGAAATTATTTTTAGCAAATATTCACTTCTCTATGCCTAAAACCCGCCCACACGTACAACCGGACCCCTCCGTACACACCTGGACAGATACATGATCATCCCTCTATACACCTGTCCGACCCTGTCCATCTGTGTGTACACCTGAACGTTCTTCTACATCCCTGGGCGTCTTTATACGTCCGTACAAATCCCTGTATGCACCTGGACATCACTAGACGTCCCTTTACACACCTGCGCATCCCTGTATACACCTTGCACATTCCTTTAGGTTACTGGATGTCCCTCAAAACACCTGGACGTACCTGTATAGACAAGTTCACCCCTTTACACTCCTGGACATCCTCGTGCACCTTTGGACGTCCAAGCAAAACCCTGTAAACACCTGTACACCCCAGAGGACATCCCTGGACGGCCCCGAGGACACCCGTGAATCTCTGCACTGCCCTGTACGTTCCTGTAGCTGGTTAAAGAAAGCGCACAACGTGATGGTCATGTTTCCATTTAAGCCTGATTTGATATGATAAAATTCATTTATCAGACAAGATGCACTCCTCAACCTTTAATTACAAAAATAAGGAATACGAACGCTCACGTAAAAAAAAAAAAAAAGAGAGAGAGAAAGAAAAAAGGAACTGAAATGTACATACAAATGTTTCTCGAGTTTCAGCATCGGCGTAACGCTACTGATGCATCCTCAATGTGAACGCTGTGCACGACGACCGTTAAAGGTTCAACCAGTCCTGACGGAGTGGAAAAAGAGCCTCCAAACTTCCTGAACACTGAATCCCTGCTTGGTGTTCAGACATATTTCAGACTCTGAACGCTTTCAAACTCATCCCATTTGCACATTCTGGTCAGACTGCTGCATAAGCACGAGGCACGCTCAAACAACCAGACACTTTCACAGGTGAATTTCACCAGCGTGTTCTTATTTCTCATTTTATTCTCTTAATTATGTATCAAGTATCACTGTATCCATTTCCATCCATAACACAGATCGGTCATGAATACGGCCGGGGCTCGTCTTTTATTTCTCCTCGAAAGCACTAATAAAGCATCTATTCCCGTCGGCCACTGATGCTCGTCTGTCCGAAAAACAAAACAAAAAAAACCAAAGACAGGGAGATCACGCAGGAAACTTTTTGGTCAGAAACTGGGCTGTTACATGAGACATATACAGATACAGGAAACCTTGCTTCGTAGTTTCATAAGTTTACAGCTTTACTACTGACACCAGAGTCTCCTTGGATAGACGTCGACTTAAATGTCGTCCTACAGAATCTACGATCGGATCAGAAACACATGGTGGGTCTGCTGGACAAGCTCCTGTGACCCAGTCGTGTGACACTGTAGTGTCCAAAGCATATTTAATCGATCAGAAAGCATCTCGTGACTTGTTTTGCATGAGAAAGATCACGTGGTAAAGATGACACATCTCCACCATGGTCGTAACCTGCAGCGGATGGTGCAGCTTCAATCCGAACGGATCCATGTCCTAAAGTGAATTCAAAAGCTCCGAAAATCAGAGGGTTATGGTCATGTGGGTCCAAACATAGGTGGAGATCAGGTCAAAGCTCCAAAGTTGGTCAGTTCTTGGCTTTAGATCATAGAGGAACATCCTGAAGAACGGCCTCTGCAACCCGACAACCTCCTGCACACTGAATTTACCCAAACAGAGCCCTAATACTTACAAAGAACCTGGGTTTTGTTAGATTTGGGGTTTGTTTTTAGCTTGTTTAGGTGCACCTACAGCCCTGTGATGGACCTAATAAAGCGAAAAGTGACCTCTGAAAATACAAAATGTTAAATAAAACCCACAAACAGCCCCGATTTCCTCACACGACGGAACTCAAACGTAAACAAGGACTCGTAAACACAACATCTAGCCATGAGGCTGCCACCACCAGAGTCTGAAATTCATCTCCACGTTTAAAAAAATACATATTTTATTTCACGTGTCTCTAAAAGTGGTGCTTAAAGCGTCCCACGTACTTTAAAATCCCAAATCAGGAGTTTATAACACTAGTTTGGGTCCAACTTTTTTTTTTTTTTTTTTTAGCGCTAGCTAAACTAAGCTAAGCTACGCTAGTTGCCTGTTTTGCTAGCAAACTGTTTACATTCGCATGGCTTTAAGAGGGAAAACAACAATACGCGTGCTGAAAATACCGCAATTAGACTATAAAGAACATCGCCATTTTGTTTAAATACACACCAAGGACATATTGTGTAAATAAATTAATAAATAAAATCACCACCACGGACGGTTTCGCTCTTTTTCCCCCCGCTTCTTCGCCCATTCCTAGATGTAGCGAGGCTAAGCTAAACGCACTTAGCCGAGATCTCCCACTGAGAAACCCGCGGCCTGGGAAAGCGAGACAAAACAAAAGCAACGCGCCAAGAGAGAGATCCGAGATATGTCGGGTTTTTCTTGGGGTATGACTTACGTTTTCACACGTACACCTAGATTAGGGTGTAAACAAACGAATAAACACCCAACTCGGAGCGTTGTGTTCCGTGAAGGAGGCTTTCCCTGTAGCATTGTGCGCCTTGACGCAAAGCGCGGCCGCATCCTCCCGTTTTCCTACTTCCTTCCTCCGCTTTCCCCCTCCCTCCCTCCCGCAGAGCGCCCGCCGATGGCGCGGTGGCGGCGCTCACACGGACCAGGCCTCCTCCTAGCGAAATTTATTTTATCTTTTAATTTTTTTAATTCCCTACACTGACGGTATACGTGTGTGTGTTTTCCCCAGCAGTTATGAGGTACTTTATTGAACATATTTCGTTTCCTTGTTGTTGTGTTATCCATGTTTGTGCTTGTTTGTTTGTTTGTTTTCTCTTAAGCAGCAGGTTATTGTCTGGAAATGGGGGCGAAGATACAGATGAGATGTTCGAACAACAAAAACACAAAACACTGGAATTAAAAATAAATAAATAAATAAAAAACACGGCCATTAAAACTTATATAGTGATCGTGGGTCCAACTACGGGCCTCGTACTCGTCCTCGGCCCCGTCCTGCCTCCTCTCCTCTGTCTTCTTCACCAGCCCCTATTTATACCCCTCCTCCCTACTAATTCTCCGCGCGCGCGCGCGAGCGAGCGAGCGAGCGAACTCTCCATCCATGCATGCATCCATCCTCTCTCGCGCGCGCTTCCTTGAAAGATAGCGCGCGCGGAATCCAGTTACGGCTTCTGAGAGGGAGAGAGAGAGAGAGAGAGAGAGAGAGAGAGAGAGAAAAAAAAACGGACTGGAATGGAGCCCCCTCCCCTCTCACGCTCGCGCTCACATACACACACGCGCGCACGTCTGCCGCGCGCGCACGCACGCGTGCACACACATACACATACACATACATTCCTTCCGCCATTAAAAAAAAAAAAAAACAAAACGGTGTCTTAAAAAAAAACAAAAACAAACCAGAACCCCAGCAGCGACTCACCGGAATGTGGGATCGAGCTGCCGGGGAGGACGTGGCGAAAAGCACAGGAGGCGCGCGCGACGACAACGACGAGCCCAAAAACGCAAGCAGAGAGAGCGGTGGCTCGAGCGCTGCCGCCATCTTTGAGTGAAACAGGAGCGCTGCGCTCGCTCGCGAGGGGGAGGGGCGGAGCCTCGGGGACCGTGTGAATGTGTACACACTCGCACTGCAGCGCACCACAACAACACTCCGACTGCACACACGAGCGGGGCAGCACGGCCAACATCCTTAGACTCGGACATTTTGGGTCAAATTCGGCAGTTAAAAAACATATATGCACAGATTATAGATATTTACACCAGAATGCAATATGCGCGCGCGCGCAACTCTACTCAAAACATGTGCAGTGTACTGGCAGTGGAGCTACGTTTAGGGACCGTCGCGATTTTCCCAGTCGCTCCTTAAATGTAAAAAATAAACAAATAAATAAATAAATGCACAAAGGATAAAAAAAAATGGGGTTTAGGAGTGTCTTGGCAGTGTACACTGTGTGCAAAAGTTTTGGCACCCTCCCCATTTCCCCCATCACACCTGCATGTGCACCGACATGTTGAACATCTCATTCCAGACTCCCCACCCCGTGATTGATGTTACTGTGTTGATGTTCTGGGACAAGATTCCTGGGAGCCTGGCTGTGAAGATTTGGGTTCATGCAGCTACAAGAGCATTAGCAAGGTCAGGTATTGATGGCAGGATTTCGGAGAGGTCTGAGGTACAGGCGGTGTTCCGCATCATGCCAGAAGTGTGAAGTGGGGTTTGAGTTTAGGGCTCTGTGAAGGACACTGCATGGACCTGGTTTTGTGCACAGGAGCGTCGTCATGTGGGAACGGGTTTGAGCGGTGGTAGAGCGTAGGATGGGATTTTATAGGGTCGCATGCGTTCAGCTTTGTGGCATGAGCTCGGAAACGAAATACACATGGGTGTGATGGTCAGGGGGTGCACATATTTTTAGTTGGGTGGTGTAGGTACAAATAAATAAGCCCTGGAAAATGTTGGGTGTTTAAACAGAGTTTAATTTAAAACTTGAATTTGAAAAAGGAATTTTTGGCATTTTAAATATTTAGTGTTCACTGGGAAGTTTCATGATTATTGACCAACGGTCAGAAAAGGTCAGATTTATTTCATATTTTTTTGGTCTGGAGTCTTATGCTGCATTCGATTTACCTCAAAATCTACTCACTCACTCACTCATCTTCTGCTGCTTAATCCTGGTCAGGGTCGCGGGGGGAAGCTGGAGCCAATCCCAGCTGACTTTGGGTGAGAGAGAGGCGGGGTTACACCCTGGGCAGGTCACCAATCCACCGCAGGGCGACACACAGAGACAGACAACCATTCACACTCACATTCACACCCACGGGTAATTTTCATTGTCGCCAATTAGCCTAATCCCCTCTGTGCAGGTCTTTGGACTGTGGAAGGAAACCGGAGAACCCGGAGGAAACCCACATGGACATGGGGAGAACATGCAAACTCCACACAGAAAGGTGACCAGGTCGAACCCAGGACCTTTTTACCGTGAGGCAACACTGCTTACCTCTAAGCCACCGTGCCGCCCCTTCAAAATTGTCTTGTATATAAAATATAACTTATTAAACAGTAAAATATGGAACTTTGTTTCCTGTTCCTGCTGAGAGTGGCCATGTTGATTTGGTGTCATTTGCTGAATTTATAGTTGAGGAGACCGTCCTGCGTTCCTGGGTAGGAATCCCAGGTTGAGCGAGCATCTTCTTTGGTTTTTCCTAGTCAGAGTTTTAACTTTTAGTCGATCACTAAAAGCAGTATACACTAATCCCACGTCTTCCGCGGGGGTTACGTTCTAAAACTTTCCGCGAAGAACGAAAATCCGCGATACACGGACGCCACCCCAAATGCTTTTTTTTTTTATAGTTTAAGTCCTAAAAGATCCTCCCGCTCCCTTTAAACCCATTCTAGGGACAATTAAACACAAAGGAAACACTTGCGAGCATATAGCGAGGTGAATTTTGTGTCGAATTCGTAGAAACATCACATTTATAGCGAGTACCGTAATGTGCTGTATACTGTACTAGCATAGCCTGGACTTATATTTTCAGTACTGTATGTGTGTAGTACACTAGCCTAGCCTAGGCTTTTTCCTATACTGTATAATACTGTAATTAACACCCACTTGCTACAGACTGGATTTCAGAACCGCTACAGTCGTCATAAACAATAGACGGTACTGTACCGACAAACAACTGGATCAAGAAACAGCTGTGTGACGAATTCCGCCGTCGAAAAATCCATAAAAACTATTTACTAGAGATTTTGCGGATGCCATTATATACCGGGGACGCGAAATGTGAACCGCGATATAGCGGGGGGTGAGCGTATCCTGAATTGAAGACGACACGCAGACAGATTTGATCTGACATCAGGTTTTACACTGAAGAGCTTCAAGTGCAAAAGCTTGATGACACACCAAATAATAATAATAATAATAATAATAATATTAATAATAATAATAACTAGCTGATTCCCCAGTGGCTTCGCTCACTGAGTGCAAGGGAAAAAAATTAAATGCAGTAATTATACAATAAGTTTGTTAATTACCAATTTTATTTTTCAACAAATAGCGGTCATACGTCATTTCCATTTCAAAAATGAAAAGAATTTTATATATTTAGATCAAAGTTTTCTTAAATAATTACTTACCAAATAGGTGTTTACTTCTTTTCAATATCAGTAAAATAACTCTCACACAAATAAGAACGACTCGTAAAGACGATATAAAAATGGCGTCCACAAATGGAGTGATTAGTTAAAATGTAAGCGCTAGTGACGCTGTTTCCGCTCATACGCACGAATAATATGTTCTGTGGTCGTACGTCATTTCCATTTCAAACGCAAAAAGAATTTTATAGATATATAAATATAACTCATAATGAAGCATTATGTATTAAATTACAAAAAAAAAACCCACAACAGAATGCAACATAAAAACCTTCGGACCTGCTGTATGTTTTGCTCATATTCTTATTTTAAGTCTACACATTATGAGTCTTGGGAGAATTCTGAATCTTTTTTTAAACGATTCGTCCCATCGTCATCAGATTTTTCACCCAAATCCAGTAACATGCCCCTACAATCAACCCAATGGCAGGAAATTAGCAGCAAACACTTGTTGCTCGTGAAGCTTCCTGCATTTTATTCCTCCGCTGTGTGTTGGAAAGATCTCTGGAGTTTCCTTTTTTTTTCTTTTTTTTAAGTCCAGCCTTGGATATGTTCAACATACAGTTTGGCTTTTTTTGTTTTTTGGGGTTTTTTTTTGTATTGCTTTTTTAAAGTCACACAGTGACTGAGATTGCGATTGATTGATTGATTGATTGATTGATTGATTGATTGAGATTGGTGGAGATTGCGTTCGATGCAGAATCACGGTTATTATGGATGTTACTCCGTTACAATAGATGTACAACCCCGATTCCAAAAAAGTTGGGACAAAGTACAAATTGTAAATAAAAACGGAATGCAATGATGTGGAAGT
>JAQMCW010000014.1:14962749-14972942 GCA_030068335.1 Chrysichthys cranchii | reverse complement strand
AAATTAAAATCACCTTAATTATAGAAAAATAAACCTAAATGAAATAAACAGATGATTTTAATGCGCGTTCCCTTTGTTTGTGGTGTGAAGCGTGGGTTGGCCCTCTGTACATCAGGCGAGGATTTGTTCGTCGGTCGGTACAAAATCTGTTTGGGGAATTTAGTTCATACATTGATTTGTTCGCCATCCGACGTGTTCGCGAGCCGAGGGTCCGCTGTACTCCTTATAAAAGAGGCATGTCTGGATTACCATGAAGTATCTTGTATGATAAAACATATAGAACAAGAACAGGATGAGAACGTGGTACACGGATGTATGGTCATATATTAAAAAAAAAAAAAGTCTAAACACGTGTGTTAAACTTGCAGTTTTTTTTTTTTATTTCAGCTCCTTTCCATCATTAATGTGGCATCGCAGTTAACAAAATGAGTGGGGGAAAAAATAAAACACAGCCTTTTTTTTAGTGAGGCATGTGACTGAGGTCAGAAATACCTGACGTAGTAATTATCATACTCCTGTCATTAATAACTAAACATTACCCTAACCCCAAATAAAGATCAACAGTTTCTGTACGATTTTCTTGTCATCCTCTTGCTGTCATCAAGCCAAACAGCTGACAAAGCAAGATATCAAAACGTTAGATGTACTGTGGAACATCGTGAAGGCCACCATCATCATCAAGCGGATAAAATGAAGTGCAGCAGTGATTTTATCGAGAACATGATGTTCCTCCCAAACCGCCAACAGGGGAAAAAAAATAAAACTTATCAGGGAGGCTGCCAAGTGACCTAAAACAACATAAAAGAAACTGCAGGAATGCCTGGAAAGTACTCATCACTCCCTGGTTCTCTCGTACTCATCACGTCTGGGCACATATCAACCAAGCCTGCCTAAATAACCCCAAACCGTGTGGTGAAAAGTATTACGCTCTGATCGGACCAAGGTAAACCTTTAGGGGCATTATTCTACAAAGATATGTATGTCTGCTGCAACACCAAAACATGTTATCAACCAAAGAACACTCAGCCTATGGTGAAGCACGGTGCTGGCAGCATCACACTATTTCACTGAGGCTCTTTAGCTGGGACCGGGGCTCCAGTTAGCATAGAGGGAATCATGGATAGTTTCCAGATACCAATCTGTTTTGAAACAAAACATGCAGACCTCTGTTTGACAGCTGTAGTTGAAGGGACATTTCCAAAGAGGTGTAGACGGTTTTATATCCACTGTGTAGCGGACGCACCAGGACTGAGGGGATTTGTAGCAATCGTAACTTCACAATTAGCACATTAGCCCATAAAACTCAGGCAGGTCATATGGCAAGCTTCATATACTGTAGAAGATAAGATTTCATTGTCGCTCGTTGTGGGTCGTTCTTAAAAGAGCTCGTGTGAGAGCCAAGTAATTTTAGAGAACAGAAACGTTTTTAGGAGGCAGATGGGAACTTTGCAGGGGGTAGCTCAAGGGGTTAAGACGTTGGACTACTGATCGGAAGGATGGGAGTTTAAATCCAAGCACCGCCAAACTGCCACTGCTGAGCCCTTAAGCAAGGCCCTTAACCTCAAATGCTCAACTGTATAAATGAGATAAAAATGTAAGTCGCTCTGGATAAGGGCGTCTGCCAAATGACGGTAATGTAATGTTATAAATCAGCGCTGATAAGTCTAGTGGCTAAGGAGATCCGAACCTAACTCCTACGAGCTAGCTGGGGATTTATCTAGCTAGGATTTTACTGGTTTCACTTGAAACTCTTACCATTTCTTTATTTATTTTGCCAGGAATAATTAATTAACAATTGACTTTCAGGTGTTAGATTCAGAACCCCAGAGAAAGTCTTATAAGTAAAACCTCTTAAGGATACAACCTCTAATTTTTCAATACACACCCTCAAGCAACCATTTTTATTCCCTAAAAGTAATTTACACTACCATCCAGAATGGTACTCAACTAAAGCTAGCTATCCCTCCATCCATCCATCATCTGTACTGCTTATCCGTCAGGGTCGAGAGGAAGCTGGAGCCAATCCCGGCTGATTTCAGGTGAGATGTGGGGTACATCCTGGACAGAATGCCAATCTATTGCAGGGTTTAAAGATAGCTGGTTATCATCTGAAACACTACTACGATTGTAACTGCACATTCAGAGGGATAAGATGAGATATATACCCATCAACGGTTCTATAAGGAAATCTTTCTTTTTCTAAGAGTGTACTAATCGCCAATACTACAATCCAAGCAGCTCTTCAACTCACTGAGCTAGGATGGACCTAACTATCTTCTTAGTTTAACAACTACAAGTGCACTCTTAGGATAAAGGTTAGATATAAAACCATTAAAGGTTCTTTAGCTTGTCCCTTAATACTTAAACAGAGACTATGTCAGTCAGAGAGTACTCGAGGAAGACAGCTAAGAACCCTTGACGTCCGAAGGAACCCTTGAAACCCATCTTTCTTATAGTGCACATAATTTTTGGCCCTCAAACTCACACTTCAGGTTCAAGTTTCTTAAAAAAAAAAAAAAAAAAAAAAAAAAAAAAAAAAAAAAAGTCATATAAGGCTCACAGTCAAAGTCCAAAATGTTCTACAGACAACAATGAAAACCACAAGACCCTCTTGCATTCCTCCAGGGTTTGTTGGCGGGATTTTTTTTCTCTTTGAGCCTATAGCAGACATTATCTACCCCCTCTGCTCTGTCTACCTCCCACTCTCTCTGTCTTTCTCCAACACCCCCTTCCTTTTCTCCTTCATTCCCTCACTCCAGCTCCATGAGTCAGGGATTCCCCTCCCCCACTTACTCTCTCTCTCTCTCTAGCAGTGCAGACCCCTTCACCTAGGCCTCCAGGAGCTCCGCTCCACTTGTGGTTCCTTCTCGGTTCTCCTGTCACTTTCTGGAGATGGATGGCCGCATGAGTTGGCTTGCACGATCACGTTGCCATATGCACTTTCCACAACAGTGGAGTTTAAAGTTTCAGACCCCTTTTCAACGTACACTAAGAAAGATTTATTTCCGATCCCATTTAAAAACATTAATCGCTTTGATTGTAAGTCCATTTATGTCCTTGAAGCAAATGCAAAAAAAAAAAAAAAAAACAAACAACAGACCAACAGTTCTTCAAAGAGACCAGCTCTCGGAGCTAAACTAGAGAACTACTTAATGCTACTCACACTGCATGGATTTCTGGTATAAAAAATAAAAATAATAACAAGCCAAATCCCCAGTGTCTTACAGCAAGTCAACACAACATCACCTACAGTACAAATAAAAGCAGTGGCAGTTCCACTATATATATATATATATATATATATATATATATATACATACATACATATAGAGCATGTCCCGCCTGCAGCCGCGAGGCTCCTAACAGGTACCAAAGAGAGAATCACTCCTGTACTCACATCCTTACATCAGTTGTCTGTTAAATACTGAGCGGAATTTTTAGGTTTTATTATTTGTTTTTAAAGCTCTTCATGGCATGGCTTCAAGCTTCATCTCTGAACTTTTTAGCCTACACTCCTCCTCCCAGACCTCGCAGTCCTCTGTTTAGGTGCTTTTAGTTGTTCCATGCTCTCACTTGAGGTCTACAGGTGACAGGGCTTTTTCTGTACCTGTTCCTAGTCTTTGGACCAATCATCCTCTCTGTTATAAAGTCTTCTCTGATGTTAGACGTTACTTTTAAATGAAATCTAAAAACTTACAGGGAGTCCTCAAGGTACTATGGAGATGCGTTCCGGTGTAAGTGGAAAATATCGTATGTCAAATGTCGTAGGGCTCTGCTTAGCCTAGCTTAGGTATCTCAGCCTAGCTTAGCCTAGCCTACCCAAGAGTCTTTTCCTGTAGGAGACATGCTGGGTGTTTAGAAGGCATGCTTTTGAATTAAAATTAGCTCTTGAAGCACACAAAAACAGGCGGTAATGCACTGTACAGTACACCGATACACAAGAGAACTCCGTGAGTTGCGGGAGAGAGTGAGGCATCACGCAAGGCAGGTGATGTGTACATCCGGGCGTCGTCCGCATACTTCCGGGTGTCGTAACTTTGAAAAATCATAAGTCGGGCCATCGGGACTCAGGGGGCACCTGTATTTATATTCTCAAGCATTTGAGTCATTCTAAAGATTAACCGTTCGTTGATCTTGGTCTTGGTTTTACCCGGTCATCAGTCCCTTGTTTTCTTGCTATTAATTTGCGTACTAATATTTTATTGTGTATTTTATATTATATTTCTGTTCTAGATTAATCTTGTCCTTGCCTTTTTCCCCCCACCTAATTATTTGTTTATCTTATTTTAGTCTTTTGTACAGTTTGGCACTTTGGTTGACACTTACTGTGCTTTATAAATAAAGACATTGGCTTGACTGGACACTGGAGACTTCTTCCATAAATATCAAACATCATCTTGTAGTAAACCTAACTACATGACTAATATGGACGGGAACTTGTGGAGGACCTGACCATGACACCAGTATGTGGTCCTTTCCCAAACTGTTGCCATGAAGTTGGATGCCCCCATGCACAAAGCAAGCTCCATGGAGTCTCCTTCATGTTGTGTTAAGAACTCGAGAGTCCTGCCCAAAGCCCTGAGCTCAACCCCATTGAACACCTTTGGGAACAACTGGAACACCAAGGGAACCCCAGGACTCGTCACCCAACATCAGCACTTAGAGCTCAAGTGGCTGAATGAACACAAATCCCCACAGCCATGCTTCAGCATCTAAGGGAAAGCCTTCCCAGAAGATTTGGGAACGAAGGGGGGGAAAAATCTGGATTGAGATGCTTAACAAGAACATACGAGTGTGATGGACAGATCTGCACAAACCTTTGTCCCTACAGTATGTATTTTAAAGTGTCTGGGAAATTCTAGGAACACCTTTAAAGTGATGATTAAAACTTTTACACACGTACTTACACATGAAACATTTCACTCTTGAAGCATTTTCTGAATTTTAATATTTATATCTTTTGGTTCTGGTATGTTGTAAGCTGACACGTGGCCTGGGTGGGATAACAGTTACGGAGAGGTAGTTTGATTTCCTCTGAAATGTTCACTAAACCGTGCTGTTTGTGCATGCTGACCGGACACTACCCAACGCTTCGATGGAAATAATGATGATGATGTTTCAGTCTGACTCAGACAGATTTGTTTTGTTTCTCCACAGACTTGCACACACACACACACACACACACACACACACACACACAGAGTTTAAAATTTTTGTGGTTTTCTATCCGCTAGAAACGAACGGCAAAACATCTACAACAATAACAGAGATTTCCACTGAGTTGCCGAGTTTGGAGAATATTATGGAGCGTCTATATGAGGGTTTTTTTTTTGTTGTTGTTGTTTTTTTAGTAAGTCTTACAGTCTGCCCGGTCACCTGAGGAAGACACAATAAAAGAGACGATAAAATACTTAGACAGAACATAATGCACGCTCAGCATTTAGCTGAGGTCAGCAGAAATAAATGATAAATAAATAAATAATAGCACAAAACGCTGTAAAAATAGAAATATATAAGGTTTCCGGGCGGCAGAGAGGCACGAGGGAAGATGTGGAGCTCATCTGTCTAAAGCTGAGTCACTGACAGTAAATACAAAATTGGACAGAACAACCTTAATGAGGACATTTCTGCTTGTTTTTCTTTAATTCCCACCAGCTACACAATTAAAACTAAATTTAGCTGACAAACAAAAAAAACAAAAAAAAAAACCAACCCTCATAAATGATTTAGCTGACTGTGTGCTGAAACAAACAACGCCAACTTTTGGTGTAAAGAGGTGCTTTAGGTGTGAAAAAGGATGTACATTTAATTTTAGCCACTGATTCATGAAAAAGATTTTATACGAGACAGATTTCCGCTATTTTTAGCTACGTTACCCCCATAGCCTTAGCGCTAAACTAAAGAAGGAAACGTCTTCAGGATGAGGAATGGGAAAGTTGTATAAATTGGATTTCTTTGAAAATTATTCCATTTAACCACTGAGCTAACGTTTCTGCTCTCATAATCTAACTGTGTGTGTGTGTGTGTGTGTGTGTGTGTGTAAAACTTTGTCATCTCATTACCAGAGTTGCTAATCAGCAAGAGTCCTCTGAGGATCCGCCGTCACTCTGATGAAGACTAATTACTCAGAAACTGGGGTTAAAACTCACAGAGATGCATCTTTAATTTAATTGCACTAATTAACAAAACGATCGGATCCTGACACGAACGTCTGAATCGTTGCCTAGGCGTGACCCTTTTCTTAAAAACAATTGATTTTTTTTCCTCCCACAAATGTGAGGAGCTGCGATTTATTTATTTATTTAAAAAAACCACTGCTCCTGAAGCTTATAGATATGTTACGTAATCGGTACAGGGCTAGTCAGAGAACTCGCTAATTACGCTGACGTGGAGTAGCAGTGGGACGACTGAGCCGCAGACTTTGTTTTGAAAGGTTATTCTTAAATCTGTTTCTCACACACACAGCAGAGCCCGAGGCACAGCGACCTTTGATCTCGGCAAATAAACCCAAAGAGTTGCTTCCCATTCCCCTGTCTGTCTGTGAGATTAGTCCAGTCTAAGGATGGAAGTCATGCTATGACAACTGTTCAGCATGAAGATATTTTACAGCTAGAACATATTTTGTTGCCAGTGTTGACACTGAGCAACGAAAACCTAGAATCAACTGCTAACTCTCGGTATAACTGACAAGATGGCTAGCTGCTAGCTAGCTCAAGCACTGTTTTAGTAGTTTAACAAAAAACCTGAGGTAAATGTTGATAAACCTGATGATTTTGTCACATCACTGTAGTCATTGTGCCTTTCATCTAAGGTATAACGTTGGTATTACAGAGCCTTTTCCTAGTAATTTACCAACAGATTTGAGGGAAATGTTCACGTTTGTGATGGGTTTTGTCTCATTTCCACGGTCAATTTGGTTTTAATCATCCAAATAAAAGACTTATCAGCTATGTAGTAGCTAGCTAAAGCATTTTTTGAGTAGTTTACCAAAATATCTGAGAGAAATGTTGATATTCCTGATGATTCTGTCATATCGCTAGTCATCGTGGATTTGCATTGTCCAAGACTTATGAGCTAAGTCCTGGCTACCAATCAATGCTAAGTTCATCTAAGGTATAACGTTGGTATTACAGAGCCTTTTCCTAGGAATTTACCAACACATCTGAGGGAAATGTTCACGTTTGTGATGGGTTTGATCATATTTCCAGTCACTGTGGCTTTCCTCATGCATATAAAATACTTACCAGCTACATACTAGTGAAAATTAAGAATTTTTAAGGCAATCATTAAAATAATTTTTCAACACACATGCAAAACGTTGATATTTCTGGTACTTTTGTTGTATTTTCACAGTTACTATGCCTTTCCATTGTCCATGTGCAAGAAATGCAGGCTAAATAATGGCTAGCATTCGATGATACATGCAATTAAAGTGTAATTATAGTACCACGAAGCCTTTTCCGAGTAATTCACCAACATACCTGAAGGAAAAGATGATGTGACAGTGTTAAGCTTAGGGCTAAGTGCTGGCTAGCAATGGATGTAAAGTGTACTTTTAACTGTGCAGAGTCTTTTCCTAGTATGTTACCAACATATCTGAGGCAAACGATGATGTCTGTGATGGTTTCGTCTCATTTTCCCAATCTCTGTGCCTTCAGGACTGTGCATATGAAAACCTTACTCAGTAAATACTAGCTGGTGGTCAATGCTAAGTGCAATGAAAGTGTAGTAGCGTTTACCTAGTATTTAGAGGGTTTTTTTCTTAGTAATTATCCAACACACCTGAGGGAAAATTTGATATTTGTTATGGTTTTGTCTCATTTCTGCAGTCCCCATGCCTTTGCTTATCCAGATAAAAGTCTTAATAAATACATATGAGCTAGCTCAGGAATTTCATTTTTTTATTTTTTTTTTTTTAACATAATTTACCGACAAATCTTAGGGAAATGTTGACATTCCCGATGGTTTCGTCTCATTCCCACAGATCATCCTGGTCTGCTGCCAGGAACGTCAAATGACGTGTGCGAAATTGTTTTTGGTTTGCCTTGTCGTTTTTTTTTGTTTTGTTTTTTTTAAAAGGGATGTACGATTTTTGCCCTTGACAGCAAAAACCAGGGCAAAAACTTGTACTTCAGGTCTCACACCTGCACGTCTGTGTGAACCGGATATCCGGTCTGATCCGGATATTTAAAGAAATAACTTGTCCCTCGTAGACGTTCCTTATGAGATAGCAACTCATAAATGTGCACGGTTCTTTCAGATCTGTCATTGAATCACTAGTTTAATGAGCAAACCAGGTGTCTGAGGTGGGAAAAGAGTAAATAAATAAATAAATAAATAAATAAAAGTCATGCAATAGAAAAAAGTGGAGGAGGCTGCTTATGAAAGAAAGAAAGAAAGAAAGAAAGAGACTCCATTTTCATCTCCTTCTCCAGCTGTCAGCTAGCACGCCGTCCCATGAGGGGGGTCGAGGGTTGGGACGGTGCTTGTTGCCACGGTGACAGGAGGCCACATGTCTTGAGGGCTTCTCCCCGGTCAAAAGGGCTCATTGTTCTGGCGCTAAGCCGCCCTCGCCCTCCCTCACGCCCTCCTTCCTTCCCTCTGTCCGTCCTTCCCACTCTGGATGGGAACAAACAGTTAGTACAACCATTAGGACGCCAACGGTGTCACGCACGCACACACACACACACGCACACTGCAGACACCTCCTGAGAGGGCACACAAGGCCAGACGTCTCAGGGGAAAATCCCCCTCAGAACAGAAGAAAATGAATATTTTATCAATGAACTAACCATTAATGAACATCAAGTATCATAAATACAAAAAACCCCAAAACGATTACATTATTCTACTCCACATGCCTAAAGTGCATTTTAAACCCTCTAATTTTACCCACATTGCATTTTCTGGTTTTAAATCTTGCCAGAAGGTTGTCGGATCAAGTCCCAGAGCACCTTAAGGATCTTTCAGTCCACTTGATGGCGCTCTTTGACAACTCCAATAAAATGATCATTTTCCCAAACTATTCCTCTCGTAAAAAAGTTTCCTCACGCCCTTAAGTCCACTAGATGGCAATCTTACCCCGTCTCGCATGTGAGAACTGAATTCTGTCATTCATTAAACCGATCCCGTGTCCAAAAAGACTCCTCAGTGCTCCGTCCAAGTACTGCAGGGCACTCTGGGTACTCTGTAACGAGGCAGGCGTTATAGTTCCAACTGCATTGTGGGATTTAAGAAAGGGCACCAGAATTTCTCCACTGTGGGTTCAGATTCACGTGACTACAAAGTACGTGTTCTCAAAATAGCTCAGTATGTAAAGAACCACATGTCAGTTTAAAGAGCTCTCTTAAACCGCAGGGTTTTTTTTCTGCATTAAGCAAACCTTGAGTCATAACGAGGATGCTCAGGGTTTACGCTTGGGTCCGAGTGGTCAGAAGGTTGTCAGGACGTCCAGAGAATCCAAAGATGGTTCTTCGAGTAAACCATTCTCAGGTTTGTGTTTTTTTTTTTTTTTTTTTTTTTAAGATTTGTGAATTTCTGACGATTAAAAAACATCTACCTGATGATTAAGTACTTTTAAGACGGCTGCAGTGTCAGTAATTTACATGCAGTGGTTTCCTTTTTCCCCTTTAACTCCTTTGTCCTGAAGATAGTAGAAGGTTAAGGTTTTAACCTCCGACTCTTACAAAGTGCTGACACTGGAGACTCCTTCCATGTGATTAAAAAAAGGGAAAAAAATGGTTTTTTTATCCACTAAAAAAAAAAAAAAAAAGGAAAAAAAAAAGGCAGTGCATTTCCCATACATGTCCCTGTGTTAGTAGGTCCAACATGTTACAACTGGTGCATTAATATAAATTTGTGCTGAGACCAATCAGATTCGAGAATTCAGCCATGGTTTAGTATAGTATAATTTTGGATGGATACATCGTACGGCTATTCAATAATGAATGCTTTAGCTAGCTACAGATCAGTACCTGAGACAAAATGGCAGTGGAAAATGCGTGGATCACCGGCTGAAGGCCATGTTAATTGTTTTCTTTGACATGCGTTTATTGTTTGCTCATCTTCTGCCGCTTAATCCTGGTCAGGGTCGCGGGGAGGAAGCTGGAGCCAATTCCAGCTGACTTTGGGTGAGAGAGGGGCGGGGTTACACCCTGGGCAGGTCACCAATCCAGCGCAGGGCGACACACAGA
>JAQMCW010000014.1:14951955-14962649 GCA_030068335.1 Chrysichthys cranchii | reverse complement strand
TATAAAGGGTTTGTGCTGTATAACTGTGCAGGTAATGGTTATAAGAGTGTGGGAGGGTTTATAAAGGCTTAAAATATAAACAAAAATAACGATATAATGACATGGTCACTACTTCGCGGATTTTCACTTTTCGCGGTGGGTTCTGGAACCTAACTCTCGCGATAAGCGAGGGATCACTGTGTGTGTGTGTGTGTGTGTGTGTATATATATATATATATTAGGTCCATTTTTAATATGTAAGAAAAAAAAATCCCCCAAAAAACAAAAAGATCCCCCAAAATCTAAACTGTCTCTCTCTCTTTCTCTCTCTCTCTCTGTCCATCTCTGTCCTTCCGCTTCCATTTCTTTCCCTTCATCTATCTTTTTTCCTTCCCTCTGTCTCTCTCCATCTCTACCTTCTATCTTTCTCTCCTTCCATCTGTTTCCCCTAAACTCTTTCTCCCTCCCTCCCTCCATCCATCCCTTTCCTGAACCCTGTCTCTCTTTCTTTCCATCTATTTCCTTCCGCCTCTCTCTCTCTCTCTCTCTCTCTCTCTATATATATATATATATATCCATGTATCTCTCTCTTTCCAAATGTCTTTCTAGCTTGCTGTGTGTGTGTGTCTCTCTCTCTCTCTCTCTCTCTGATTCTATCTATCCCCATGATCTTTCTCCTTTGCTTTCTCTCCTTCTGCCTCTCTCTCATCTCCATGCATCTCTCCTTTCATCTATCTATCTTCCTCCATCACTTTCTCCTCCAGTGTTTCATTCCACATCTATCTCTCTTTTTAATCTGTCTTTCTACATCCCCATTCATCTCTCTCTTCATCCAGCTCTCCCTCCCCTCCCTCAGCCTGCCAATTTTCCTCATTTGTCCTTCCATCTGTCTTTCGATTCTTCCATCTCTCTCCCTCCTTTTATGTTTCACCCTAAACGGTATCTCTCCATCATTCTCTTTCCCTCCCCTGACTCTCTTTCCTTCCATTTATTTCCTTCCTCCTGTCTCTCTCTGTCTTCCCGACTAAATCTCTCCATGTATGTCTTCTTCCAAATGTCTTTCTTTTCTTCCATCTCTCTCTTTCTCTCTCTCTCTTTCTTCCAGACATATCTCCCTATGCATTTCGCTCCTTTCAACTATTTTCCTCTATGCAATTCTCCTTCATTCTTTCTCTCCCTCCCTCAGTCTGTCTCTCTCCATCTATCTTTTTAGCATTTTTTTTCTCCATTCATCTCTCTCTTCTTCCACCTGCCTCCCACTACAATCCGTACGTTTTCTTCATTTCTTTTTCCATCTGTCTTTCTATTCTTTCGCCGCTCTCTCTTTCACGTTTTATGTTTCACCCTAAACTTGGCATCTCTAGCCACCTTTTTTTTTTTCCACTTCTCACTTTCTCTTTCTACTTCTTTCCCTCACCATCCATCTCTCCCTTTCCTCTTGTATCTCTCCATCTGTCTCTCTCTTTCCATTTCTTTTTATATTCTTCCATTTGTCTGTCTGTCTCTCTCTCTCCATTCATACTTTCCTCTAAACTCTCTCTCCATCCATCTCTCTCTCTTTCCACCTGTCTCAGTCGATCTAGCTCTCTCTTTCCATCTACCTTTATGTTCTGTTTCCCCCTAAACTCTTTCTCACTCTTCATCTTCCACATTTTCTCTCTCTCTCCATCAGTCTGTCTTCCTTCTTGCATCTATTTCTGTCTGTCTTTCTCTCCTTCCACCTCACTAATCTCTCTCTCTCTCTCTCTCTCCATCCTTCTCTGAGACATTGAAACAGAATCTTATTCAAACACAGATCTCGAAGCTAATGAAGAACTGCAGCAGGAGCGACAGCAAAAACGGGTGAAAATGTGAACGGCGGCCTTGTGGGACAAGTGATGATGTGTCAGTGAGACATGTTAGTGGGGTACATCTCCCACATGAGACCTCTGCAGCTCTCTCTCTCTCTCTCTCTCTCTCTCTCTCGCACACACACACACACAGGTTTGGTACTGCAAAACAGTTTATACTGCAATACAACATATTTACTGCTTTCTCACCATCTCTTCTTTTGCCTCTCTCACTCTTTCACTCCTTATACCTGTCTCTCTCTCCTTCCACTTCGCTCTTTCTATCACTCAGTATACCTGTTTCTCTCCTTCTACCTGTCTCTCTCTCTAGCTGCCTATCTTTCGTTTCCTCACTCTTTACCCCTGACTCTCTCTCTCTCCTTCTGCCTTTAGTCTCTCTTCTCTCTACCTCTCACTCTCTCTTTCTCTCCTTACAAGTCTCTCTCTCTCCTTACATCTCTCTCTCTTTCTACTTCTCTCTTTCTTTCACTCCCTACACCTGTCTCTCTCTCTAGCTGCCTATCTCTTTCTCACTCACTCTTTACCCTGCCTCTCTCTCTCTCTCTCTCTCTCTCTCTCTCTCTTCTTCTGCCTTTTGCCTCTCTCTTTCTACCTCTCACTCTCTCCTTACAAGTCTCTCTCTTCTTCTGCCTCTCATTCTTTTCACCCATTTCTCCCTCCTCCTACCTGTCTTTCTGTCTCTCTGTCTCTTTCTCTCTCTTGCCTTCTGCCTGTCGAATTCAAATGTGGAGTTGCTTTATTGGCATGAAAATGCTTGGCTGCAGATTTGGGAACAAATCAGACTACAAATAACTGCAGAAATGAACAGATAGAGAGAGAAGTGTAAATACATCAATACAGTCCAAACGAAGCAGTAGTGATGAAACTCACCCTGATAATAAAAAAGAGAGCAGAATATATTACAGGGAGTCCTCAAGTTATGATGGAGATGCGTTCCAGTATACCCATCGTAAGTGGAAAATATCGTATGTCAAATGTCGTACGCCACTGCTTAGCCTAGCTTAGGTAGCTTAGGTATCTTAGCCTAGCTTACCGAGGAGTCTTTTCCTGTAGGAGACATGCTGGGCGTTTAGAAGACATGCTTTTGAATTAAAATTAGTTCTTGAACCACAAAAAACAACAGGCGGTAATGCACTGTACGGTACACCGATACACAAGGGAACTCTGTGAGAGGCGGGAGACAGTGAGGCATCATGCAAGACGAGTTTACTTTCGGGCGTCGTCTGAACATATCGCACATCATACGCTGTTATGCTGGCCTGCTAGCAATGCCTGCCCACGAATCTTACATTTTTTCGAAACATTTTACAATTTTTAGTGTATCGCAATCGTCATTGTAACTTCGAAAAATCGTAAGTCGGGACATCGTAACTAGGGGAGCATCTGAATTTATTAGATAAGGTGGTCACTCGGAGTAATTATCTTAAGTCTCAGTGGGTTTGTGAGTTTAATCTGGTCTTTAGTGTGTTTTAGTGGTGCGTTTGTGTCTTAGTGGGGTTATGGTCTTTCTCTCGCTCTCTCCCTTTCCATTTGTCTTTCTTCCTTCAGCAATTTCCCCATTTATCTCTCTTTCTTTCTTTCTTTCTTTCCTTCTCTAAGTCTCTCTGCTCGTCTCTCTCTTTTCCTCCACACATCTCTCATTTATTCCACTCATCTCTATCCTGCCTTTCCGTCTCTTAGCATCCATCTGTTCTCCATCCCAACCTCAAAATCTCTCATCCCATCCATGTCTTTCCACCACTCATTCTCTCCATCATTTGTTTGTATCTCCACTTTTATCTGTTTCACTCTCTTACTCATATAACCTTTCACCACCTGTCTCTCTCTCTCTCTCTCTCTCTCTCTGTCCCTCCAAATATTTCGTTCTCTCTCTAGTTCTTTTTCAAATTCTATCCATCCTTTCATCTCATCTATCTCCATGGCCATGTTTTCCCCTTTATCTCTACCTTTGCCTCAAATTGTCGACCTTGTTCTATCAATGTTTTTTTCATCTCTCTCTGTTTCTCTGTTTCTCTTACCTAAAACATCTTTATAAATAAGCTGGATTTTGTTCTTTGGAGAGCTCGGTAGCTTTAGCGCAGCAGTGCACTGCTTCAGTCTGGCCTGTTTATGTCAAAACAGCAGAGAACATTTTTTTTTCCCCCCAGCTTTTTTCCACATGTACTCTCGCATTCACACACCGTCATCAGAAGGTCTTTAGAAGTAATCCACAGCCATTATTTCACACGACATATTAGCACGCTGCAGCACTTTACTGTAAAAATAAAACAGATAAATAAAACAAGGCAAGCTGTTACAGCAGAGAATGAACAATACTTTGTTAGCATCTTAGCTAGCAGTTTTGTTTCTGTGCAGCTGTTGTGGCACACACACACACACACACACACACACACACACACACACACACACACACACACACAAGCACCATAATGTCACAGCCATTTTGTATGTCTCAGTAAAACATTAGCCAGTTAGCTTAAGCTCATTTAGTTAGTGCAAAAACATACAGGTTTGCAGCTAACTACCAAACTAGCAAGCTAATTATCTACTCCAGTTAGCTAAATACTATTTATACTGCTACCTAGCTGAGATAATAACAAGTGACCACAAGGCATCTAGCTTATTTAGGTAATATTTACCTAGTGTAATTTTAGAGTTTATTTAATAAAGTAACAATATGGAGCTAACTACAGTACCAAGCTAGCTAGCTGGCAACTCTCTTTGTGATGCTAGCTAGCTGAGCTAGCAAGCAAATATCACCTAGTTAGCATCATTCTGTTACTTTATTAAATAGACTATGAGATTACAGTAGCAAAACATTATCTACTTAGGCAAAAAATATAAATAAATGAATATAATTTATAAATGAAATAAATATATAAAAAAATCAATGTAAATTTCCTAGAGAGCTATTTATGTTTAGATAACCTACTATGAGCAGGGGCGTATCTACATATCACCTTGGAGCAGTGTCCAACACGATCAATAATTCAGCATAACAAATACGTAGTAATATCTATTTTTTCTTTGTAACTAACATTGTTGTGTGTTTATTGCATATGCCAATGGTAGCATGTCAAAAACCACTCAGAATATCTTCATGTAGCTGTTGTGTAAATGTCAGTATTTCTTCGAGCAGTCTTCCTTTGGTGATCACGGGGCCGGTGGACAGCGGCCCGCAGCACTCGTTTAACCAGGCGAGCATGTGGAAACAGTGTGCGTACGCTCAACACGCTTTGAGTAATGAGCTATGGGGCACAGTGACGTGGGCCCCATGCTGAGAGCAGCCAATAAAAAATAGAATAATGACATACGTCAAGATGTTAGTATCGGCAGTGCTATGCAGCTAGGCATTGTTGGCGATCAGTTATGCTAGCCACTTCTACTAGCGAGGCGATATCATGAAAAATGTCAACAATTTACTAAAAGTTAAACTGAATGAGTGAAAGATCATTGTGCGCTTTTCCTTTTCCATCAGTGAACGTCAGAGTAAATAGGGCCTTTACGTAGCTTTTACACTCAACATCCATGTCACTACAATCGATTAAATTTTCCCTTTTTTTTTTTATTTGACCCCAGCCACCTTATCATAATAGGAAAACATCTCCATTGGCTAAAATGACGATACAGATTCAGTGAATCCAAAAACAAGTGTTTAAATTTTTTTTTTTTTTTAAATTAACCCTTTCCTACTACATGTTATGAAATGGCCCTTATTAGACCTCCGCTAAAGCTAACTCCTGCTCCTGCATTACGCTACTGTGTACGTTTATGTATTTCTGAAGTGTCTTTGTGTTTGGATTCACTGAGCAAGTAGATTAGTGTGTATTGTTCACCAACGGGCTCTCTGGACCAAAGATGCCACTGAGTGTGCCGCTAGCTGCTTGAGATAATAACAAACTAACACAAGCTAGCTAAGTTATATAGATACATTATGTAAGGTTTAGAGTAGCCTTTTGTTGCTAACTACCTAGCTAGCTAGCTGCTGTTAACACAAATCAAGCTAGTTCGCTGATATAACACGCTAACACAAGCTGGCTATCTGTTTAATCAGCAGTTGCAGTAGTTTGCCATCCTGGACGGAAAATTATCGCTAACTTCATTATACTGCTGACTTCTGAACAGAAGAGATTAGTACAGTGGTTCCTCTGGTCATGACCATAATTCGTTCTAAAACTCTGGTCGTGACTCGAACCTAATTTCCCCATTGGACTGTATATAGATACGATTAGTCCGTTCCAGACCCTACGAACTGTATGGAAATATTGCGCAATACGCAAACAGAAAATGGGAAAACACTGGCACGTACGAAGCGGAAGGGGAAAATGGGCAGGGCTGTGTTTGTTCGGCACCCAATTGTGTTTTCGTGACCAGATGTAAAATTTTGGCGTATTTTTTGGTCGGGAACCGATTTGTTTGTGTTCGGAAGCATTCGTGACCAGAGGTTCCACTGTATCAATGTTCTCGCTCTCTTTTTATCCCTTCTTCACGTCTGTCTCTCATTTATTATACCTGTCTCTCATTCTCTTTACTTCATTTGTCCCTCTCTTTCCATTTCTCTTACTCTCTTTTATGTCTCTTTCTGTATCTCTCGGTCCCACTCTCTCGATCCTCTCTCACTCTTGATCTCCTTTTCTCATCCATATCTTTCTTTCTTTCTTTCTTTCTTTCTTTCTTTATGTTCAGTATGATTTCCCAGGTTACAAATGCCTCTCTCCTTTTCTACGTCCTCCATTCATTACTTTTTCCTTTTCTCTCACTCTCTACATTGATCCTACTTACTCTTTCTCTCTCTGTCCCTCCATCTCTCTCTTTCGTCCTCCATCCGGCTTTATCTTCCCCTTGCTATAACTGTCTCTCTCTCTTGTTCCACCACTTTCATTTATCTCTCTTTCTCACATTTTTATTCTATACATTTCTCCCGCTCTTTCTCTTTACATTCATCTCTCTCAAGCTCTCAGTCTCACCCCTCAACACCCCCACCCACCCCCCGGTCCTCTCAGGGGTGATTAGGTGAGTCGGAGCTCCAGCTGTGCTCACTGCGAATTTTTGCTCTGCTAATTCACACAGCTGTGGCCACCACACTCATGTAGCATGTGGCAGCTGGGTCCGTGTGTGTGTGTGTGTGTGTGTGTAGCATTTGTAGTCATACTGTATTCTGCACAGTCACTTCAATAAATCCACTGTTGAGAGAGAAATCGAGAGCGAGAGAGGGAGGGTAATGAGAATGGATTGCACAGTGGTCATGTTAGATTGGTGTGTACGTCCGGTGAATAACTAAAGAGGAAACCAAGTCTGCAGTAATTGAGCCACGGAGATTCGGAATTGTTTGTAATATCTACATCTTGAAAACGGAAGAGAGATAACTGAGAGATGGCTGAGAGAGTCAGATAGCATTTCGTTCTTTTCTTGGATTTTTACACCATTATTTCACCAGATTTGGTCAGTTGTCACGTCCGAGGCTAGCAAGCTTCTTTGGATGAACGTGATGTCCTGCTGTCTGCGCAACACCGTAGAGCAACCTAATACTCAGAGGAAAGCATGAAGTACCCTCTTGTGCACACATTAGGTCATCGAAGCCCTCAGTTGGATGGATTTACTTTGATTGACTGGGGGCGAATTTTTGCTCTCTTGGACTCCCAGCCACAGATAACGGTGTCATTGTCAGGATATGAACTTGAGATCTCATAGTGATTGGACAAAGACTTTTCTGTTACACCACTGCACAAGAGCCTGAGTGAGAGAGAGAGAGACTGGAGAGCATTTGTAGTTATGCTGTATTCTGTGCACATTTACTCTAGAGCAATGGAACAAAAATTTAGACAGACACATGCTGAGTGGCCCGGAGGAGATCGTGACACACTTGAGGTTCGATCTGCATTTAAAAATATTGAGATTGAGTCAAGAGTGAGTGTTAAACGGCTGAAGGCCACGCCGAGATCAACCTGAAACTGAGACTGAATCAAGATCGAGACTGAAAAGCATCAAATCCTTTTCAAAGCCAAACCTTTTCTTTACCTTGCATTATCAGGAAAGTGGTAGCTCAAGGGGTTACGATGTTGGACTACTGATTGGAAGGTTGGGTGTTCAAATCCTATCCTCACCAAGCTGCCACTGTTGGGCCCTTGAGCAGGGCCCTTAATCCTCAACCGCTCAGTTGGATGAATGAGATAAATGGAAGTCGCTGTGGATAAGAGTGTCTGCCAAATGGCGCTAAGGTAATGCATCTTTTACAAACTCTAAGTCGAGATCAGGGCGGCGCGGTGGCTAAGTGGTTAGCACTGTCGTCTCACACTAAGAAGGTCCTGGGTTCCAGCCCTGTAGACGACACAGGCGCCTTTCTGTGTGGACTTTACACGACCTCCCCGTGTCCGTCTCTAATTTACTCCCATAGTCCAAAGACATGCACAGAGGGGATTAGGCTACTTGGCGACTCTAAATTACCCGTAGGTGTGAATGTGAGTGTGAACAGTTGTCTGTCTCTGTGTGTCACCCTGCGCTGGATTGGTGACCCGCCCAGGGTGTAACCCCACCTCTTGCATGAAGTCACTTGGTATTGCTCCAGCTTCCCCCCGTGACCCTAAACAGGTTTAAGCGGTAGAAGACGAATAAGTCGAGACCAAGACCATATTTATCGAGACACATCCAAGCTTTTTTTTTTTTTTTTTTAAACCCAAACAAATAGTCCTAATGGTAGGCTCAACTGCAGGGATGTGTCTGGTCACTGGGGGAGTCATGTAAACTCACCCCAGCTTGTAAGACATAACTTCACCATGTTCAAGGACCAGTTGAAGGACAAACCAGGACCTTGCCTCAGGAGGAGGAGGAGGAGGAGAAGGAGGATCTAATTGCCTCCCAACCGACTGCAAGCCAGCTGTGCTTGGTTTTAAAATCTGAATGTATATTTGTTGAACGGTGGGAAGCACCGGCCGTCTAATTTCATGGCTCGGGGCAAATACACCAGTAAGGTGTTCTTGGCTCTGTAGGACGTTACCTGCAGGGTAGTGCACCAGTCGAGGGCCACCACAACACTGATGCTCTTTTTCACCTCCATGCCCTCTGGTCAGACTGTGCAAGTGTGGAGAGTTTGCCAAAAACTCAACTCCTACACCTAACGAGGCACGTCCCGTGTTGCAGATTGAAGGTAACGACGTCTGGCAGCTCGGTCAAGAGTAAATAAATGACCTGCTCGCCAAGGGGAAAGAGTTGGATGAAAAAAATGGCAGGTATTATACCTGACTTTAAGCCAAGCACCAACTTTCTTTCCAGAAACTCTCACACTCCTGAAGAGGAAAAAAATGCTTGTGTGTGTGTGTGTATAAGTGTGAGCTAATAATTAGGATTAATCATGCTAGCAGTACATCAGTAGCCATACTGTATTCCACATGACTACAACAATAAAGTTACCACGGAGAGACAGACAGCTGGAGAGAGGGAGGGTAATGAAAATGGATTGCACACTGGTCATGATGGACTGGTCGTGAAAATGAGTGAAGGCATCATATTGTTTGCGTGATGGCCGAGCTCTAAAACAAAGCCAGCTGTAATTGAGCGATGAGGATCAGGACTGAAAGGTTTGTAATTCTTACATCCAGAAAACTAACAGCCATCACGCAGGCCATAGATCATTGTCAGATCTGATCTAGGGCTGGAAGGAAACGCTGTGCCAACCATATGCCCCAGTATCAGAGTGGACAGGAAATGCAAACTATTAAAAAAAATACACAAATGCACGCCCTGGCCGAGCATCTGCATTTAAAGTAAGATCGGAGATGAAACCATGAGAGGTATTTGGTCCCCAGTGTAAAATAAAAGCTTTTAAAAACGATGAAAATGAACATGGGCAACCCTTTCGCCATTTCTTTTCTCATATATGCGTGCGCGAAGACGAGGCCCAAGTGAAACGAAGCGAAGCGAAACGATGCCATTAACATTTTAATTTGCCATGTAAGCATGCGACATTAGCGACAAAAATAAAGCTAAAATCAAAACATCATTCGGTCGTTTTATTTTCTGCATCGTATCTGTTTTTCGTGGTATTTCATAATTCTCATTAAAATGCTAATCCAAGCACTTTAGCCGATCATATTCTTAATGAACTGCAAAATGAGGGCCAAAAAGCAAACGCAGGGCATACTTTTTTCTATCATTAGGCTACACACAGCTATCAGAACTAAGACCACGAGACACGCTGAGAGCTTTTTCCCTCATGCTGTGTCAATCGTTCACCAAATCAGTCTCTGCTTCTACAACAGCGGACTGACCGTCACCTACACCTACAGTGCCTGACATCATATCACGTACATCTCTAAACTCTACATGAATATATTTTGGGCTCTTGCCCACATAAAGTACACTTCACAATGCTGCGATACGTATGAGGGAGAATCAAAAAAATAAAGGCCATTTTACAATTCCGCGATAACCCCGAGAGCAAAAAGACAAAGCATGGAGTGGAGACATCGTCTTCTCCGGTGAAGAAGAAATTCACAAGTCAGTCCTCCCATGAGAAAATCATCTTAACATTCCTTTGGATCATGAAGGTTCCTGTTCTGGGGCATTTCCAAGCACATGGACAAACACTGAACAGTGTAAATTCCTGTACATTGCTGTGAAATGAACTTCAACCTGCAATCTGCAGCAAAAGAAGAGGAACGCTGTCCAAAACAGTCTCGCTGCACCAGGACAATCCACGTCCTCATACAGCAGCAGGGACAGTAGAGACAGTGCGACGGTTCGGGTTCCGATGTCTCCCATGTCCTCCTTACAGCCCGGATCTGGTGCCGACCCATTATCACATCTTCGGTCCTCTGAAGGAGGCGCTGCGCGGTCGCAGATTCACCTCTGATGATGAAGTAAAGGAAG
>JAQMCW010000014.1:14921416-14940597 GCA_030068335.1 Chrysichthys cranchii | reverse complement strand
GTGTGTGTGTTTGTGTTTGTACGCGCACGTGTGTGTGTGTGTACCCGCGATGGAGGTCGATGCGGACGCAGGCTCGGCCCTCGCTGTCCCAGGCGCAGTACGGATCTCGGGACAGCCAGCAGTCCGGCTGAGAGTGATAACGACTGCAGTTAGCCAAGGGCAACTGTAACACCTCGGACCGAGAGCCAATGTACAGGTACTTCTACACACACACACACACACACACACACACACACACACACACACACACACACACACACACAAACACACACACAACAAGAAAGAAAGAGAGAAAACACTTTTTATACTGGATACGAAATAAAATTAGATTAAGATCTTGCTACTTGTGCGGGGGTGTGTGTGTGTGTGTGTGTGTGTGTGTGTGTGTGTGTGTGTGCACACATGTGAGTGTGTGTGTGTGTGTGTTACCTTGCTGTGCGAGATGGTCAGACTGTCAACTGGTTGCGGCCAATCAAACAGCTGGATCTCCTCAATCACATGAGCCTCAGATCCAACAATCGCCACTCGCTGGAGCCATCCATCAGCTGGAGGAGAGAGAGAGAGAAAGAGAGAGCAAAAGAGAGTGAAAAAGAGAGAATGAGAGAAAGGGAGAGTGAAAAAGAGTGAAAGAGAGAGTGAAAAAGAGAGAGAGAGAGAGAGAGAATGATAGAAAGAGAGAGAGAAACAGCAAAAAATTTGTGATGAAAATTCTGGCTCTACCTGCTGAGGGTCAGGTTTAATAATAATAATAACAATAATAAGTATTATCATCATCATCATCATTATAAATAAATAAATAAATAAATATTATTTTTATTATTAAATAATAATAATAATAATAAACAAAATCATTTATTAGAGCAATAAGAACAATGTAAATGAATAAATACATAAATAAATAAATTACAATTAACAACAAAAGCAGCACAAGAATAAGAAAACATCACAACTGATACAGATTTTCTGTAAACTTTCAGTTGATGGCTTTAGTTTAGATGAGTTTTCAGTTCAGCAACACGACCAATGTACAATTTGAAACAAATTTCTTTCAAGAATCTTTTTCCGCTACGTGTTTGTTTCATCTTCTCGTCCTAAACAGCAGCAGGCATGGAGATCTCTGCAGCTTTTCTTTGTTCCCGTAAGAGAAAAAGGACAGAAAGGTTAGAAATGTCTCATCAGCTTCCTGACATTTCCTCGCTTTCTGCATTCTGCGATATTAATTTTGTTTAATCCAGCTAATGATTGCGACGCGCACGTTTATGCTAACGACAGACCACGTCTTTCTGCAGACTGATGATTATTTTCTCGGCAGGTTCCTGATCCGCTCCATGAATAATAAGTACAGTTTTAGGCCGTTCGTATTCCGCAGTAAACACTGATTTTTGTTGATTTGTTTTCTTTTCTGCAAGTTTATGAGCTCCAAACTTCTGCAGGTTTTAATTTCGCTTTCTGACACGACGCTGATGATTATGTGCATATTAGAGCTCAGATTAAACCTCTCCAGACCTTCAGTGCATGTTAATGACCTTCACACGGAGATGAGAGAGAAACAGAAGAGATCATGAGGGAGCGAAAGAAAGCAGAGAGGAGAAAGAGGTCGGATCTGTGCGCATGATTTTACTCGATTTGTTTCATTCGTTCGTTTATTTAAAGAAGTCTTTTCACTCAATTCAACTGGAGTGAGTAAATTCAGAATATACAGATCAGAATGTGCGTGTATTTGTCTTAAGGTGTGTGTGTGTGTGTGTGTGTGTGTGTACATTTGTTTAAAGGTGTGTATGTGTTTGTGAGTGTGTGTGTGGCTATATCTAGAGGACTGTACAGAAATATGTGTGTGTGTGTGTGTGTGTGTGTGTGTGTGTGTGTGTGTGTGTGTGTGTGTGTGTTGCTCTATCTATGTGAATGTACAGAGTTGTGTGTGTGTACATTTGTCTGTGTGTGTGTGTTGTGTGTGTGTGTATGCTGCTGTATCTATGTGAATATACAGAGTTGTGTGTCTGTACATTTGTCTGAGTGTGTGTGTGTGTGTTGCTGTATCTGTGTAAATGTACAGTGTTGTGTGTGTGCACATTTGTCTGTGTGTGTGTGTATTGCTCTATCTATGTGAATGTGTACAGATTTGTGTGTGTACATTTGTCTGAATGTCTGTGCTTTTATTAATATACAGTTTATGTGTTTATGTGCCTGTCAGTGTGTGTGTGTGTGTGTGTGTGTGTGTGTGTGTGTGTGTGTGTGTGTGTGTGTAAAATCACAAAAAATACAATGCTGATCATTACACACACACACAGATGGACATTGACAGATTTCTTTCTTTGTTTCAGCTGCTTCTTCTTCACTCAACAGCTAATCAGCCCTGTGGTCCAACTGGCAGAGTGTCTGTGTGTGTGTGTGTGTGTGTGTGTGTGTGTGTGTGTGTGTGTGTGGGTGTGTGTGTGTGTGTGTGTGTGTGTGTGTGTGTGTGTGTGTGTGTGTGTGTGTGTGTGTGTGTGTTGGCAAGCTTTCTGTATGAACTCTGAAGTCTGGCCTCAAAAGCATAACAGTCACAAAGAGAGTGAGAGGGACTGCAGGCAGGAGAGTTCAAGAGAGAGACGGGGAGAGAGACAGGTAGTGTGTGTGTGTGTGTGTGTGTGTGTGTGTGTGTGTGTGTGTGTGTGTGTGTGAGAGGGACTCAATATCAGTCATGCTGTGACAGCAGTTGCACTGCACTAGTCTAACTGAGCTTGAGTGAAAATGCTTTCTTCACACCCCACCAGTTCGAGTGTGCGTGAGTGTGTCTGTGTGTGACGGCATGTGTGTGAGTGTGTGTCAGTGTGTGTGTGTGTGTGTGAGTGTGTGAATATGAGTGTGTGTGTGTATGTGAGAGTGTGAGTATGTTAGAAAAGGAGAGCAAGGACAAAGCCCAGCTGAAATGCCCAGCTGAGTCCTCACTGAACTCCTGAAAACACACAGCTGATTTTATAGACTTTCTTTTTCAGTGTAAGCAAACAAACTCATCTTCTCATCTCGTCTTTCATCCTGCCATTCATCTGTTCATTCTTTACATCAGTTCATCCATCCACCCATCCACCTATTCCTTAATCTGTCCATCCACCTAACCTTCTATCTGTTGCCTAAATCATTCTATACCGTCAGTTCATATTTTTATGCTATTTATACTTCATCCATCCATCTACTGCTTTAGTCCAATCACTAATGTCAGTCTGAATCCACCCTACCATGTTATCCATCCATCCATCCATTTACAATGTCATACATCTAAAATACCATCCATCCATTCATCATCCATCCATCCACAATACCATCCATCATCCATCCACAATACCATCCATCATCCATCTACAATGCCATCCATCCTTCTACGGTGCCATCCGTGCATTAAACTCACCTTGTCATCCATCCATCCACAATACCATCCATTTATTCATATACCCATCCATCTATAATGCCATCCATCCATCCATCCATCCATCCATCTATTTATTCATATACCCATCCATCTATAATGCCATTCATGCATCCAACTCACCTTGCCATCCATTTACAAAGCCATCTATCTATTCATCCATACATTTGATTCATCCTTTCTTCCATCTCATCCACCCGCAATCCATTCCACCCAAACCCTCCATCAGGTCATCCATTCAGATATTCATGGTTCCTTCCCTCATCTATCACTTGTACCGTCCCTCCATCCGGTGTGTACCTGTTCCAATAAACAGCACGCTGTACACTCTCTGGTCGAGGGCGTTCACTCGGTCCACTGCGATCCGGGTGAAGTTCACTCCCTTGGTGAGCATCAGGGGTTGAGCTTCAGCCCTCAGTTCCATCAGCGGGTGCTTCTTAGCAAAGTTCAGCGTCGCGTCCGGCAGCTGCAGTGAGCTGTTATAGCCGTTCTGTCGGTCAAAGTTCGTGATACACTACAAAGATGAAGAGAGGGAAAAAAAAATAAAGCCAGGAGACAAACAGGAAAAAGGAGATTTATGTTCCAGTCGTGCCATAAACTCGGTAATGTAACACTGTGTACCAGATCTTATCTTTCACCATAATTGTATGTCAAGGGATTTGTTTAGAACGCTGCTTATCCAACGAGCTCTGCGTCTTCAAAAGATTACACGCAAACTCTTTTAATCTCATTTCATTTAATTCCTAATCTCATTTCATTTAATCAGCTTAATCTTTCTGGCCACATGAGCGTCTAATTAACTCTGAATACCACATGTTCCTGCTTTCCATTGTGGGTTTTTTTTTTTACCTCAGATGGCACACTGGTGTTTCTTTTATCCCTTTTATTCTTTTTCCTGAAAGCCGAACATCTCATTGAACGTGTGGTTTTTGTTGCGCTTTTGGCTCAAGCTACTGAGCCCCATTTGTTTTTTCATGTTTATCAAACTCCTAAGATCTACGTATTGTTCTGCTTTCCGTTGTGTTTGCACTCACCGCTCCGGGCCGAGGGCTCGGCACGACACCCATGTATCTCCCCCATCTCTGCGAAGCCTCACGGTATTCCTTATACGGACCGTCGAACACAGACTTCACCTCTCCGATGTGGTACTGACACACGGCCGAGACGTCCACGTCCCCCCTGAGAGCGAGACACGGCTCATCACTGTTACGTTCGGCTGCATTCATTTCACTCCGGTGAGTGGATTAATATCAGAACAGGATGTTTCTTATTCCTGAGATTGCATTAGATGGAAAACAAGGTTTCACGATACAAAGAAGTCTAGTGATGAGACCGAATCGAAAGTATGAATCCTGAAGAACTCGTGACCTAAAATGGATTTGGTTAACGTGCACAAACACATTACCGTCAGGAATCAACATGATGGTAAAACAAAAATCATGGAGCTGGCTAATCCTATATCCAGACGGGACACTAGTTTATAAACAGAAAAAGAAGACAGAGATACAATATGAATATTGGAACTATATACTGTATATACAGGTAGTCCTCAAGTTATGATGGAGATGTGTTCCACCACACCCATCGTAAGTCGAAAATATCATATGTCGTACCATTGCGTTGAACCACTTAGCCTAGCTTAGGTACAGGTATCTCAGCCTATCTTAGCCTAGCTTAGCCCATCTTAGCCTACTCAGGAGTCTTTTCCTGTAGAATGCATGCTTTTGAATTAAAAGCTCTTGAAGAACACAAAAAACCCGCAGTAATGCACTGTAGAGTCCCCTGATACACAAGGGAGCTCTGTGAGTTGCGGGAGAGAGTGACGCATGGCGCGAGGCAAATGATCCGGGCATTGTCCGCGTACTTCCGGGTGTCGTCCAAACGTCCGCGTACGTCACACACTGTTACGCTGGCCTGCCAGCAATGCCTGCCCACGAAGCATAAATATTTTCTAAGTATTTTACAATTTTTAGCGCATCGCAATCGTCATCGTAACTTCGAAAACTCGTAAGTCGGGCCATCGGAACTCGGTGAGCATAAGTAATATAAATAAAAATAAAAAGATTGGAAAAAACAAAGTGTGTGTGTGTGGGGGGGGTGTGTTTTGGGTGGTGGTGGTAAAGAACCAGAAACAAAATAAATTTAACGAGAACAAAAAAGAGAAAAGAACGGAAGGTAAAAGGAAAAAAACCCCATTAAAAATGTAAAAGAAATAAAAGAAAGAACGAATTTAAAGAAAGAAAGATATTTGAATGAACGAAGTCTGTATGGAGAAGTGGACGTCACATTAAACGAAAGTAAAATATTAGGAAGAAAATAAAGAGTCAAGAGAAATTAGTGAGGAAGAAAAAAAAGGTCAGAGAAAGAGTGGATCACAGGAAGGAAAGCCCACGAACAAATAATTACCAGTGGGAAGGAAAGGGAAAGGGAAACGAGTGAAAGGAAAAGAAAGATATCAAGGAAAATATTAAAGAAAAAAGGGCAAAAGTTGAGCGAGAGAGGTAATGAGAGACTTAGAGAAAGAAAGAGCCAGATAGAGAGAGAGAGAGAGAGAGAGAGAGAGAGAGAGAGAGAGAAAGCACTTTTGCCGTCTGCTGAATTGCAGTTTCAGTGTCATTATAATTATGGATCTGCGTTGCATACAGTAGGGAGGGGCGGCCAGGGGCGGGGCATCTGGCACCATCACACACACTTAGAAATACTGAGGACGATGTGACTTTCACAACTTCATCACAGAGATGGAGAGAGAGAGAGAGACAGAGAGAGGGAGAGAGAGAGGGAGAGGAATTCGGCTGACTGAAGAAGAAAGCATCACTCATAGACTGAAGATTGAGCCTCGCTTTGTCTTTCAATGTCAAAGACATAAACAGAGCCAAATGTTGTCCTACGTTTTAAAGAAGAGCGTCGGGTGTTTACTGAACGTCCTGAAGGACAGAAACGAAAAGGGAATGAAGTGATGAGGAAGATAAAACGTTGCTGCGCCTGGACGAAATGTAGGAGAACGTAGAAACAGACAGTCCTTCAAACGATCAAAAATCAAAATCTTCGATGGTTAATTAAAATGGCCACATAACTGATAAAAAAAAAAAAAGCCAGGAATGAAAACAATTGAAAAAAATAATACATTTCATTAAAAGATATGGTAAGAAATCATTAAAAAGAAAGAATTTACAGGGAAAACATGACTAAAATGATCGTAAGACGTAATGAAATAAATTAAGAAAGAAATATGGGAACATTCAGGGAGAAACAAAAGAAGGGGAAAAAAATAAAGAACACATTAAAAGAAAGTAAAAAAAAATCAAATAATTCAAAAGAGGGAAATTTAATTTAAAAAAATTTCAAATTAAAAGACAAGGGGCTGGATGAAAAAAAAAAATCCTAAAATTAAAAAAAAAAAAAAGAACAGAAAATGTGAGACATGGGGAACAAGAAAGAGAAAGAGAAAAGGAATGACAGATCAAGAAAGAAAGAATGAAAAATAAAGAAAGAAAGAAAGAAAGAAAGAAAGAAAGAAAGAAAGAAAGAAAAGAAAGAATGGAAAGAAAAATCTTAATTAAAAAAATTAACCAAAAAAAGAGTAGGTACGAATGAAATTAAGATTGGAAGAAACTAGAGACAAAGAAAAAGAGGGAGAAGGGGGGAAGGGAAAGAAAAGAATGATGGACAGGTTTAACAGGGGATGGAAAGAAAGAAAGAAAGAAAGAAAGAAAGAAAGAAAGAAAGAAACAACAGTAAACAGACCTGAACATAAAGAGCAAAAGTGGGCGTGGCCAGAGAGCCTGTCACTCACCACTGGGCGTGGAAAACACCATAAAAGATGGTGCTCCTCAAATCAGCTCCCTGCATGGTGAAGACGGCCTGCAGGTGGTTGAAGTTGATGTGGCGCTCGGGGAGTGAACAAACCAAACGAGCCTTCTGAAACGTTGTCCACTTCTTCTGCAGCGTCCGAGTTCCCCCCTGGTCACCCTGATGGTACGGTGCAAAATGCAACTCAGTCAAACAGGAAAAGCTGGACAATTTCAGACAATTTATTCCTACATGTACTGGACATAAGGTACACCGCTAATGCTAGCTAACTAAAATGAAGCTAATCTGACAGGATTTCTGAGAGAAACGCTATGTTTTATTCCTAAATATCAATGTTTGTTATCGCTGCTAGTGCTGGTTAGCCCAATGAAGCGCATCTGACAGGATGTCTGAGAGAAACATTATGTTTTATTCCTAAATATCGACGTGCGTTTCGCTGCTAGTGCTAGTGCTAGTTAGTCAAATGAACCTAATCTGACAGGATTTCTGACAGAAATGTTATGTTTTATTCCTAAATATCAATGTTTGTTACCACTGCTAGCACTAGTTAGCCAAATGAAGCAAATCTGACAGGATTTCTGAGAGAAATGTCATGTTTTATTCCTCAATATCGATGTTGGTTACCATTGCTAGCTCTAGTTAGCCAAATGAAGCTAATCTGACAGGATTTTTGAGAGAAACATTATGTTTTATTCCTAAATATTGACGTGCGTTTCGCTGCTAGTGCTAGTTAGTCAAATGAAGCTAATGTGACAGGATTTCTGACAGAAATGTTATGTTTTATTCCTAAATATCAATGTTCGTTACCACTGCTAGCTCTAGTTAGCCAAATGAAGCAAATCTGACAGGATTTCTGAGAGAAATGTCATGTTTTATTCCTCAATATCGATGTTGGTTACCATTGCTAGCTCTAGTTAGCCAAATGAAGCTAATCTGACAGGATTTTTGAGAGAAACATTATGTTTTATTCCTAAATATTGACGTGCGTTTCGCTGCTAGTGCTAGTTAGTCAAATGAAGCTAATGTGACAGGATTTCTGACAGAAATGTTATGTTTTATTCCTAAATATCAATGTTCGTTACCACTGCTAGCTCTAGTTAGCCAAATGAAGCAAATCTGACAGGATTTCTGAGAGGAAATTTAAGCTATACTGATAAATCTAAATATTCTTAAACTCTGCTAACCCTGGCTAGCTAAAAGAAGCTAATCTGACAGGATTCCTGAGAGAAAACTAAAGTAAGATTTATAAACATAATCTGCACAGTTAACACTAACCAGCTAAAAGCTAACCTGACAAGAATTCTGAGATGCACACTGTTTATAATCTACATTGCTAACAGTAACTCACTAATATTAGCTAACCTGACAGGATTTCCTAAACAAATGGCATGGTAGATTTTAAAATGTAAAAAAAAAAAATCGTATATAATAGTCACTGCTAATGCTAGCTTGCTAATGGGAGCTAGTCTGAACGGTCATGTGATGGAATTGTGTGTTAGATAAAAATATTTGGAGGAATATTTTGTAGCTTTGGATAAAATCACGAAAGGAAAAATAGTCTTGGTTTCGGATTCAGAGGTGTGTGCGTGTGTGTGTGTGTGTTTCCTCACCTTACACACACGGGCCACCCGAGCTACAGTCAGGTCTCCGTCACAGACGAGCTCCTCTGCTTTCTCGCTGAAGAAGAAGTAGATTTTATCGTCATCTCCGTCGCGGCTGTTCCTGCTCTCACGCACCAGAGCAGAACCCACAAAGTTCGGCTCTGAAGGACAGAACCCCAGAGAACGAGGGGAAGGGGAGAAGGGGCAGATGGAGAAATGATGAAGAATGGAAAAAAGAGAAAATGGTGGACAAGAGGAGGGAAAGGTAGATGAAGAGTTAGTGAAAGAGGAAAAACAGAAAAGGGAATCGACAAGGGTGGGAAGAAGAGAAAGGAAGAAGATAGAAGACACAAAAAAGAATAATGAGAAATAAAAATATGTATATATATATCGACAGTGGAGGAAATGGAACAAGAATTACAATGAATAAAAAGAGAAAGAGACAAAAGAGATAGACAAACGGGGTTATTTTAATGTCCCACCTAGGCGTGATGTGTGTGTGTGTGTGTGCGTGTGTGTGTGTGTGTGTGTGTGTGTGTGTGTGTGCGTGTGTGTGTGTGAGATCACCGTTGAGCCAGGCCGGCAGGTATTCGCTCTTCATGCTGTAGTGCTGCTGTCCCAGGTTGCGCAGGATCACCGGCTCCGTGCCCAAGAAATTATTCAGAGTGGCAGAGTACAGCTCCTTATCTACACACACACACACACACACACACACACACACACACACACACACACACACACACACAGAGTATAAATGATTCATCACACACTCATATCCCAAGACTGTTTGCTATAACATGAATAAATAATACAGGGTGAAGAACCCACACTGCAGAACCCTCACTGCCCGATAGGAATGATATATCTCCGAACATGAACACACACTCTCTCAGGTCACACACACACACACACACACACACACACACACACACACACAGAGACACTTACCCACGATTAGGCCAGTGTGGCCTTTAGCGGGGTCGTAGGGACACTTGCCCTTCCCATCCTCCAGGGGAGCGCTGTTCATTGTGAAATGTTCCACGTTCTATACAACAGAACAGAAACACACAAATTGAGTTCAACTTCACACTCTTCACTAGTCAAGGAGGTGGGAGTGGCTTCGATACATTAGGATTAGTGCAGAAGGTGGGCGTGGCATTTGTAACTGTCAGCTGTAAAGAAGAAGCAGGTGTGACCTCTGTACTGTACCTGAATATACTACTGAAGAGGTGGGTGTGGTCTCTGTACTGTACCTGTCTATACTAATGAAGAGGTGGGTGTGGCCTCTGTGCTGTACCTGTCAGACCTAATGAAGAAGTGGGTGTGGTCTGTGTACTGTACCTGTCTATACTACTGAAGAAGAAGGTGTGGCCTCTGTGCTGTACCTGTCAGTCCTAATGAAGAAGTGGGTGTGGTCTGTGTACTGTACCTGTCTATACTAATGAAGAGGTGGGTGTGGCCTCTGTACTGTACCCGTCTATACTAATATCAAGGGGGGTGTGGTTTCTGTACTGTACCTGTCTATACTAATGAAGAAGTGGGCGTGACCTCTGTACACATCAGTCCTAGTAAAAAAAGGTAGGTATGGCCTCTGGACCTGTCAGTCTTCGTGAATGAGTGGGCGTGGCCTCTGTACCTGTCAGTCTTCGTGAATGAGTGGGCGTGGCCTCTGTACTTGTCAGTCTTCGTGAATGAGTGGGCGTGGCCTCTGGACCTGTCAGTCTTCGTGAATGAGTGGGCGTGGCCTCTGGACCTGTCAGTCTTAGTGAATGAGTGGGCGTGGCCTCTGGACCTGTCAGTCTTCGTGAATGTGGCCTCTGTACCTGTCAGTCTTCGTGAATGAGTGGATGTGGCCTCTGTACCTGTCAATCTTAATGAAGAACTGGGCGTGGCCTCTGTACCAGTCAGCCTCAGTGATTGATGTTCATATTTGCTCTTTTCTCGCTCTCTCTGTTCCTCTTAATTTACATATAAAGTAAAAAGGCTACTTTTCCACACTGTTCTCAAATATGTTTTTGATTGACAGGCAAACACCCGCCCACCTACATACTTCAGCTGTTCATAATGCAAATCCTGCTGGGGGAACGCACGCACACACACACACACACACACACACACACACACACACACACACAGAGCCATCAGCCATGTCTGCCCACTACATCTCCAGCTACTGCTGAACCTCCAACATCCACCCACACACACACGTACAAACACACACGCCTCTTGATCCTCCAGCATCTAATCCGATCCAATCTCTTGTGCCTGTGATAAGACCTTCTCATCTGCATGAGATATATTTCACTCTGACACAGACAGAGAGAGAGGGAGAGATGAAGAGATAGAGTGATATAGATGGAGGAGGAGGAGGAGGAGCGCGCAGAACACAGAGAAGCCGAGACACTCACGATGTAGGTGCACTTGGGCTGGAAGGCGTAGGTGCCACACGTGTACATGTGTGTGTGATTGTATCCCTGCAGGAACCGGATGTAGTTAAAACACTCCGTCTGTGAGAGAGAGAGAGAAAGAGATGGTGAGAGAAAGGTAGAATGAAATGAAGAAAAAAGAAAGAGCGAAGGAGGGACAAGAAGAGAGATGCAGAGAGATAATGAGGAAGACAGGGGACAAGAGAAAGAAAGAAAGAAAGAAAGAAAGAAAGAAAGACAATGTTAAAGAAAGTGAAGCAGGGAATGAATGGAAATGTGAGTGAGAAGAGAAGAGAGGAAAAAGAGGGATTGAAAGACAGACAGAACAAAGAGGGAGAGAGAGGAAGGAGGAACTGTAATGATTTTTTGCAATAATATATTTTTATCGTTCATGAGAGTAAAGCACTTTTTAATCAAATTTAATCACATATCCAGTATATTAGAGAGAGAGAGAGAGAGATGGAGAAGAGAAGGAGAGAGTTGGAGAAGAGAATGTGGTTATAATGAAGATGATACCTGGTTGTTTTTTCCTCTCTCTGCGCACTCTTTCTTCTTCTCCACAGGGGCTGGCCAGTCAATCTGTGATGGAGAGATAGAGACAGAGAGAGGAGAGGAAAAAAGAGAGAAAGATGGAGGGAGAGAAGGTAATATTTCTTTATTGCACATCTTTATTGTGGACCAGCAGCGACACTCTGGATCACTACGTCGCAGGTTAAGCACTCGTGTGTGTTTTCAGAGATAAAATGAATGAGAGAGAGAGAGGGAGAGGGAGAGGGATATCTGGAGAAAGACGGCGAGAAAAACAGGGAGGGAGAAAAGGAGTGAAGAGAGGTCTGAAAGGTAATCATGCCATTAAAAGCTCACTCTCACTGCTGACCTCCGAAAGTGCAATTTGCTACAAATGGCGCACTAAAAGCTCCAAGGCGAGACCCGCATGCCGGCACATCTGCATAATGAAACGGAAATCGGCGCTTTGGAGTGGCGGCGTGGAACCTGAATGACGGCGGAGAGTGAGTGAGGAAGGAGAATAAGTGCGGATGGAGTGAATAAGGACGCAGCGTTTCGGTTCATCTCACGCCTGCGCTGTGGTTTCGGTGAGAGCGCCTGGCCACGTCTCGATGTTCCAGACGTTTAGGAGCTGATGACATGGAGCTAAAAAATGAGGTTTTAAAAAAGTGGCACTTAGACATCAGCATAACGCTGAAATCTGAGAGTGTGACCCAACAGTGGCATGTAAATAAATTCAAAACAGAGAGAGAGTGAGAGAGAGAGTCAAGGAACAGAAAAATATGAAACAAGAAAGAAAGAAAGACAGAAAAAAGAAAGAAAGAAAGAAAGACAGAAAAGAAAAAAGAGTACATGGGGTGAGAAGAGGGAGATGAATGGAGATAAAAAAAAAAGAAGAGAAAGAAGGAGATGAAGGGATAAAAAAAATCTGAGAGTGACTCAAATGAATGTAAATAAATGAGAGAGAGAGAGAACGGAAAAAAATGAAGCCAGAAAGAAAAAGAGTAAAAGGAGAGAGGAGAAGGAGATGCAAAGAAAAAGAAAGGGTAAAGGAGATGAAGGGGTAAAAAGAAATCTGAGTGTGACTCAAATGAATGTAAATTAATGATAGATAGAGAGAGAGAGAGAGAGAGAGAGAGAGAGAAGGAACGGAAAAAACTGAAACCAGAAAAACCTAATAACTAGAAAGAAAGAAAGAAAGAAAGAAAAGGAAAAAAAGTAAAGAGGGTGAGAAAAGGGAAATGAAGGGAGATTAAAAAGAAGAGAAAGAAGGAGATGAAGGGATAAAAAAATCTGAGCGTGTGACTCAAATGAATGTAAATAAATGAGAGAGAGAGAGAGAGAGAGAGAGAGAGAGAGAGAGAAAGGAACAGAGAAAATGAAACCTGCAAAACCTATTAACTAGAAAGTAGGAAAAGGGAAAAAAACAAAAAGAGTGAGGAGAGGGAGATTAAGAGAGATTAAAAAAGAGAAAGAAGGAAAGAAAGAAAGAAGGAAGACAAAAAGAAATCTGAACGTCTGACTCAAAAGTATGTAAAGAAATAAGAGAGAGAGAAAAGGAGGAGAAAAATAGGAAGAAAGTTAGGAAGAAAGAGCGAGAGTTTTAAAACTCAGGAGAACTAACTTGATTAAATGTAACTATAAAAGGATAAAAAACACGACACGTCATTCCTTCATGAATTCAGAATGGTAACCGTTGGATAATTATTGCCGTGTAAGAGGAACTACACCCTCGGGGACGCGCTGAAACAGGAAAATAATCAGGAGAAAACACTGGAGAGGGGGCGTGTTTTGTGTTTACCTGTGGGCGGAGCTGTCGTGTGATGTCGTTGGGGTCGAGGGCGAACAGTGCCTCTCTGGCGCCGACGTACAGGACGCGCTCGTGCTCGGACAGGGTCAACATGGTGTAGTTAAACACCCCCACCGCCCGGAAACGCGCCATGCTGTCTATCACTTCTGCAGAGAGACAGACAGACAGACAGACAGAGAGAGAATGAGTGTGAGAAAGATCCAAAAAGTGAAAGAGAGAAAGGAAGAGGGGAAGAAAGAATGACACAAGAATGAAAAAAAGACAGAAAGAGAGCGGGAAAAGTGACCAAAATTCAGAGAGAGGAGCGAGAGAGAGACAAAGAGATAGAGGAAGAAAAGGGGGGAGAGAGAGAGAGAGAGAGAGAGAGAGAGAGAGAGTGACAAGAGTACAGAATGAGAGAAAGACAAAAAGAGACAGAAGGAGGGCAGAGGAAAAAAGAAACAGGAGACAGACAGACAGACGGGTAGACAAAAAAGGAGAAAGATGGAGAGATAGAGGAAGACAAGGGGAGAGAGAAAGAAAGAGACAGATGGCAGACAGACAGAGATAGAGTAAAAGAGAAAGAGACACCAGAGAGACAAAAACAACAAAGAACATTTCATTTTTCTCCTTTTTAAAGATATATGACATGACGTACTGTCTGGTTATGAGACAGACAGACAGATAGACAGGCAGGCAGACGGATGGATAGATAGACAGACAGACAGATAGAGAGATATTTCTAGCAGCTCCTTTAACAAAAGTCTTTATCAGTATGTGATGCATTGCTTTGGCGATCCTGCATGAGCAATAATGAAGAATGAACAACATCTGAACTGAGAGAGAGAGAGAGCGCGAGGGAGAGGAGGAGGAATAGCCAAAAAGCAGCACAATATTGTTTCATTATTCACAAAACTCGTCCTCCTGCCTGCGAGCGACAGCGAATTTAAAGCGGGGAAACTCGATCAGAGCGAGTGTCACACCGCCGACACCGAACTGCAGCGAAAACATCATCTTCATTTTCACTGCGATCTGAGAGCCACACAGGAAACCATCCCTCCGCCGTGATTTATATCCGTCATACGAGACGGGGAGAGAGGGAGGATGAAGGGAGAAGTGGTGGGAAAAAAAGGAGAAGATAACGCCTCGGGGGAGACGGACAGAGAGACAGAGAGAGAGAGGGAGAATATTCTAGTTGGAACTATAAAGGGAATGAAGTTATTACTCTGAGAACCTCAGCGCAATCACATGAGAGGGACAGAGAGAGAGAGAGAGAGAGAGAGAGAGAGAAGGATGGAGAGAAAGATAGAAGGGATTACGATGGATAAAGATAAGCAAACGAGAGCAATAAAACATAACAATGAAATCGAGTTTAACGGGTAAGAGAGACCAATGAGGCGGACCAAAAAAGAGATAGATGGACACGAAGGACAAAAAAAAAAAGAGAGAAAGAGATCTGAGCACGAGAGAGATGGAGAGATAGTTACGGAGATAGAGAAAAAGATGCGAGCGAGAAAGAGAAGGGAATGACACAACGATTAACAAGGGATGAAAAAAAATATCTAATGAGAGATAGAGAGATAGATAAAAAGAGCGAGAGAGATAGAGAGCAAATGATTGGAATGAAAGAGAACAGACAGAAAGACGGATGAATGAGATACAACGACGGCAGAGCGACCAGCAAGAGACAGGAATGAAGGGAGAGACGAGAAAAAGAGACGGAGGAAAGAGAAAGACATGAAATATAAGGAAAGACAGTGAAAGAGAGCGGGAAAAAACGCAGAGGAAGAGGAGGAAGGATACGAAAAAGAGCGGAAGATAAAAGAGCGAGAGCAGAAAACCCTTAGAGGAGAGGCCTGAGAGAGGGATGGGGAAATAAAAGAGAGAAAGAGAGGGACTAAAGAATGCTTAGAGAAGAGAGGGAGTGAGAGAGAGACAGAGAGAGACAGACAAATGAAAAAAGGAGAGAAAAGGAGAGACAACAGAGAGACGAGAGAAGAGATACACAAATAAAAAAATAAATAAAAGAGGCGGAACGAGAGCGCTGAGAGAGGGATCCAGAAATAAAAAAAAAAAAGAAGAAGTGGAGAAAGACGAGAGAGATAGAGAGAGAGAGAGACAGGGCTGAGCGAGGGATGGAGACGTTAAAAAAGATGGAAAGAATGATGAGAGAGGGATAAAGATGAAAGAAAAGAAAGGAACGGAAAGGAAGACCATAGAATAGAGAACCCTCAGAGGAGAGAAAGAGAGAGAGAGAGAGAGAAATGAAAAAGATGGAGAGATCAGAGAGAGCTCAGTTGAATAGAACCAAGCCTCACAGTGAGCGCGTACACACGCACGCACGCACGCACGCACGCACGCACACACACACACACACACACACACACACACACACACACACACTCAGGGCGAGCTGGCCGCGATTGTGTCAGCGTGTCACATCACCAGTGCAGCTGCAGAATAAAGGCGCACGAACCACAACTGCCCACCAGAGGGCACCGCAGGGGCATGTGACACCAAACCACTTCAGAGGAGCCGATCAAAGCAAGTGATACGACACGACAATGACAAACAGACCGCCAGAGAGAGAGAGAGAGAGAGAGATAGAGAGAAAGAGGGAAAGAGAGGGAGGTGTGGGTCGTAAGCATAGTGAACTACTTCAAACACAGTAATGGAGACCAGAACAAAACGCCATGCGTCCTCTTCAGAGAACCGAGGAAGAGGGAAAAAACCAAGCTAAATATAGCTGAAGCTAAGCCGAAGACCAGATGTGGGCCAGCGGTGGGGCGCGGCAATTCAAGGACAGGACGATGGTCACCGAATCTCGCAAAAGAAAACCAAAAAATGTCACTAAACTGTACTGAGCAGTGAATAATTACCAAGGCCCCCCCCCAAAAAATAAATAAACAAACTAGCGTATGTGTAAACGAGATGCTAGCGGGGCCTGGGAGAAGTTCTGTTTGTCGTTAGCCACATCAGTGTTTTTGGGGTCAAGTGTTTGTTTAAAGATAGAAAGGCATCTGGAGAGCTGAGTGGAAGAGTCTGTGTGTGTGTGTGTGTGTGTGTGTGTCGGATGGATAAAGGACCAAGCTAGTTCTCACAAGTATGAGGACGAGGACGGGAAAACCTCAAGTCGTTCTCTGTCCATTTTTACATTCCTTAATATAAAACAGATCACTCTAGTAATTAGCCAGTGCTAGCATTACGTAAAGCATGAAGCAACAAGCCGCGTGGTGAGTCAAGTGTGACGGAAAGAATCGAAAGACCTTACAGAGACCTTCAGAAAATTAAGACGAGAAAAGTAGCTTCAGAAACGTCTGAAACCGAACAAACACCGCTAGGAACCATGAGCTGTATATCAAGACGTTAACTAATCACGAGGTTAATCCTTCAGTTGGCGCATCTAGCTAGCGTATAGCTGTTGAAGTCGTCGTAAAAATTAGAGTACAGGTGCTCCCCGAGTTACGATGACCCGCCTTACGATTTTCCACATTTACGATAATGATTGTGATGTGTTAAAAATTGTAAAAGATTTAGAAAATATTTAAGATTCGCAGGCCGGCATTGCAGGCAGGCCAAGCGTAACAGCGTATGACGTACGCGGACGTTCGGATGACGCCCAGAAGTACGCGGATGATGCCCTGATCACTCGCCTCGCGCGATCCCTCACTCTGTCCCACAACTCATGGAGTTACCTTGTGTATCGGTGTACTGTACAGTGCAGTACCGTGGGTTTTTTGTGATTAGAAATGGAACAGCTTCGGCGGCTGTCTGTAGTCGGAGCTCAGTATTTGTGTAGCGTGGTGTCGCGGCTGGACGGAGCTCAGAGACACAGTGCTGCTGCCTCCACCAGATGCGGATGTCTCAGACAAACTCTCTCTTTTGACAAAAATGTGATTTAAATGAAGTCTTCAGTGAGTGTGTGTGGTCTTCTACAGAACAAGACTCCTGGGTAGGCTAGGCTAAGCCAGGCTAAGCTGGGCTGAGATACCTAAGCTAGGCTAAGTGGTTCAACACAGTGGTTCGACTTACGATGGGTGTGGCGGAATGCACCTCCGTTGTAACTTGAGGACTACCTGTACAACGTGTTTCTATTTTGTCTTATTGTTATTATTTTAATAACAATTTAAATTTTATTTAAAATAATTAGTATTATTATAAAACACCCAGGTGTTTTTCTTTCTTTTATCTGTTTGGCATGAATGGCTTTTTTGTTGGCACTTTGGTCAGCGTTGTTGTTGTTTTAAAGTGCTTTATAAATAAAGTCGTTATGGTATGGAATGGTAACATCGTGAAGATCAACTTTTACCTCAGACGTGTGTGTGTGTGATGTACCAAGAAAAGCCTCCACGTGAATAAAATTACACTTAGCATGGACTGCTAACCCGACCTCTGAGGACTCTCTCTGCCATCTTGAGGACCAACAACACTGAGAACCTTCCAGAGTGATGCATTCATGTGGATTCTTCTCGTAAAACTAATAACAAAACCTGACAGGATTTGAACCTGAACCGAAAAATCGTGATGAGAAAAAGGTTGACTAGGAAGTGAAAAATTAGCAGAAAGCTAGCGGGCATTACTCAAACAAGACGCTAACCCTAGATGACTTAGCGCTGCTTTCAGCGTTAGCCACGTTCGCATTTCTGGGTCGAGTTTAATGAGAGCTTGGAGAGCTTAGCGAATCGGTTTTGGATCAGTTCACTTTGTGTGCGTGTGTGTGTGTGTCTGTGCGTGTGTGTGTGTTCATTTTTTCCTCTCTGATGTTCCTCCATGGATCTTTGCCTGAGCAACTCTATAAATACAAGAGAGTTCTGCTTATAGCTGCTAACCACACACACACACACACACACACACACACACACACACACACACACACACACACTGCTATTAAAGGCCTATTTTAGGCTTTTTGAAGGAGGAAGAAAAAAGACACTGAAAGAGAGACAGAGAGCACGCGTGCACATGTATAGTAATTACAAAGGGAGAGGACAAGGTTAGCATACACACACACACACACACACACACACACAGACAGATTCTAAAAAGCTTTAACAAATTGGATATGCTATAATAACGCATTTAGGACTAAAATTTCACTCATGAAGTGGCAAAGTTTAAAAACAAAACATGCACAGAGCGTGAGAGCAAGGGTACACAGGAAGTGATGTAACTGTAGATTAGCAAAAAGGAGTGGTGGGATATGAGAAGGCGGAAAGGTCAGGCTAGCTAGAGAGAGAGAGAGAGAGAGAGAGAGTGCAAGTAAGGGGGGGGTCATGTGACTAAACACAGGAAACATTCAAAGTGTATAAACACAACAATCAGCGAGAAAAAGAAAAACAGGAGCGGAGCGGGAGATGAAGGGACGGATAAACGGAGAGAAGGATGGAGGGGAAGGGAGGGAGAGGAAAAAGGCAGGCTGCATTAGTGCAGTGCAGTGAGGGCGAGGCGGTTTTTAAGCTCCTTGCGAACGCCGAGCGTATGGAGGTGTCGGGACGGAGGAGCTCTGAGACGTAATATGTTTGAGTGAAGTGAGATGATATTGCACTCTGGATCAGAACTCCTGGCTGACTTTAATCTATATTGGAGATGCTTTAAGGTCTTAGCCAGGAAGATCAACAACAACAACAACAAATATATACATATAT
>JAQMCW010000014.1:14838830-14852124 GCA_030068335.1 Chrysichthys cranchii | reverse complement strand
TTTCAATGGGAAACACTGATTCGGGTCGCGAACAAATCGGGTCACAAACAGAGTCTCGGGACGGATTCAGGTCGTGACCCAGGAGGTCCGGGATGCATTTTTCGCCATGTTATATAGGCGTCTAAATGGACCCCCAAAACCTCCAAAACATTAGTGAGATTAAACATGGCATCAAAAATCAAATCACTTTTTTTTGACAGCAACCATCTTATTCATTAAAGAACGGAAAATGAGCAGCAATGCTAGAAGTCGTTGTTTGATTGTAATGAGCTAATTTGCATATTAACACACAACACAGTTATCAGATTAGGTCTGACCACCTGGAGACACATTTGTCCACATATGCTTAAAATCTTTCCTCTAATCATAATGAATCCAGGTGTCTTGTTAGAACATTCTCTAAAGAGACACTAACACTTTGAACGAACTGAAACGACTGCTCTCAAACAGTTAGCAAGGTCTTTCATCTCGATTTCTGCAGGTAGCTGAAAAGAGGTAAGTATTCTGGAGATGATGTAAGCCTGACGTAAGAATCGATGCTCAACAGAGTTAGAACAATGAAGGGGCTCATCAGATGCAGTTCGGTTTCACTACTAGAAAGCTGAACCAAGATGGAGCTGTGAAGATGATAACATTTATAGTAAGCTGTCATTTACTGTTAGCCAAAATCTCACATGGAAAATAAAACACACTGGTTTCTCTCCCCCCTCCCCTGGAATTTTGGTTTAACGCCACCCAGGTGGGAAGACCTGGACAGAGTTTGAATGAATCCCCTGGACTTTTGGTTTGACACCATTAAGGTGGGAGGAGCTGTCCTGGGCCTGACTCCATCCTCTGCACTCTTAGTTTGACACCAATCAAGTGGAAGAAGCTGCACAGGGTCTGACTCCACCCTCTGGACTTTTGGGTTGACTCTGCCCAGGTAGGAGGAGCTGCACAGGGTCTGACTTCACCCACAGGACTTTTGGGTTGACACCAGTCAAGTGGAAGGAGCTGCACAGGGTCTGACTTCACCCCTGGACTTTTGGGTTGACGCTGCACAGGGTCTGACTCCACCTTCTGGACTTTTGGGTTGACATCAATCAAGTGGAAGGAGCTGCACAGGGTCTGACTCCACCCTCTTGACTTTTGGATTGATTCTGCCCAGGTAGGAGGAGCTGCACAGGGTCTGACTCCACCCCCTGGACTTTTGGATTGATTCTGCCCAGGTAGGAGGAGCTGCGCAGGGTCTGACTCCACCCTCTTGACTTTTGGGTTGTCTATGCCCAGATAGGAGGAGCTGTATTAGGTCTGACTCTACCCTGGAACCTTTTTTTTGACTCCATCCTGGTGGAAAGATCTAGACCAGGTCCAACTTCATCCCCTGTATTTTTGTTTCTGCAGTGAGTGGTAGTTGAATCATAATTACGTGGGTGGATTTGCCATCTCATGGCTCCAGGGTCCTTGGTTCAATCCTGAACTCAAATTATATTTTTTGTAGACTTTTGCATGTTCACCATGTCCATGTGGGCTTCCTTCACGTTCTCTGGGTCCTCCCACATCCTAACCACATTTTGGAAAGTGGATTAATTAATCTAAAGTTGCCCCTAGTCTGAATTAGTGATGGTGATGGTGCACTGCGAGGGGGTGAATTCCTGCCTCACTCCCAGTGTTCCTGGGATACACTCTGGCCCCGGCACGAATCTGACCAGGATAAAAAGCTCACTGAAACATGAATAAATGAATTTCACCTAGACTACATCATAGTCCGGTAGGGCTGAAATGATTTCAGCTGGTACTCATACATGCTTTGGCACTAAGAACAGCTCCCAGAAGCTTTTGTAACAGCATAAGCAACTGTCCAACTGCCGCAATCGAGATTCTTGGCACTATGTTACGCTGATGACTCTGGACAGCTGTGTAAATCTGTTCTACTTACAACTAAGAGCTAAAGGAACATGGGGTGAAAATACTGAGTGCTTGAATGTTCTCGAATATGAAAGGCTTCATCTGAGATGTTCTGAGATGCCGTTGAACCGGAAAAAGGCGTTTTTTTAAAAAAAAATCTTTTGCATCAGACAACTCGACATCCGAGGACTGATGTGCAATAGATGAAACGGAGGAAGCTGTCGGACGGAGCTCAGAATTGGCACCTGTTCTGCGAACATCATCCAGAAACACAGCCAACTTCACTGAAAGCAATTCGAGTGAACTGAAATAACCCTTTGGCTTTGACTCTGATAGCTCAGCCAGAACAAGAAGACGGAGAGAAAAAGAAAAAGGACGAGTGAGTGGAGGGGTGTAGTGCATGTCTTTTCTTAAATGGAAATGTGTAAAACACCGAGAACACAATGTCATGAGTTAAAATGTCGGAGTGGACCGACCGGGTTTTTGAGGAGCCCTACACCTCAACTGAATGTCCAGCCCTGTTTGTTTACATACTTGGTTGCTTTGAACGCTTTTGGGAAGATGTCAGGGTGTGATTTAGCACATGGTGCCAGGAGGATGAATGGATGGCCATTCGGTCTCACCTTCAAGACGAGCAGAGGTGGACAGTCAGTCCTAAATCAGATCTCTGGGGGATGTAATCCATCGTACAGCTTGTTAAAAAAAAGGTCTTTTATCAACACTAATAATCCCAAGAATAAAAGAAAACTTGACCAGTGGCAATTAGCTTCAAGTTTTCACTAAATATTGTCAGAGAGGCTCCTCGCACCCTGTGTTTCCTAGCTACATTGTGTAAATATCAGCTCTTACTGTAGCATAACAAACCCAAACCCCAGGATATGTTATGATATCTGACAGTGCCACTGAATCTGCTACCATGCGACTGATTTCAGAATCTTGAGTCATCCTACCACTAATTTGCTCAAGATGATATAGAGAAGGCCTAAGGACTATGTCTCAGCGGCAGGAATCAGGAAAATCACCTTGCGAACTTTTTAAGCTAGTTTTATCGCTTCAGGTTTAAAAAATATCTTTTCCACCAGTTATTGGTAGTTTTTTTTTTTTAACAATTGATTTATAATTGGTTCATTTCTCTTATTAATCTTTAAATCAATACCTATATCCAAATCTCACAGTGCATCATTTTTTACCCCGTTAGTTAATTCTTAGCCAATTTTGTCTTAAAGGCGACGACTTACTGGAAGCCTATATGTTTAAGCACCGGTCTTAAAGACTAATGTAAAAACATCTCACCTCCAAGGCTGTTTATAAACATAATTAGCATCTAAAAGACTTCCTAATAGGCAGCTAGCATTAATGGCGTCGATGCTGCCAAGAATGACAGGAATGTAAATTGCAAAAAAGCCCCACCATCCTGTCATTAGCTGCCTACAGGAGTGTTAAATCTTAATTAGCCTTATAGCAAGCCCTCATTAGCATGTAGCATTTAAAACAGATGCCCAGCTGAATGAGTCTGGAGCCCTTATCAGCCTGACAGGATGTTCACGTTCGTATTACTGGCACTTAGCTAATATTTACATGCTTTAGCTTGAAATGATTGACATGTGACTGATGTTTCTGATTGTCAGGATGATGATCTACGAGCTCACTGCTCAGTCAGTTTCAGTGAGTCACACTCTTTACAAGAGTAGATAAAAAGCCTCCTGAAATAGCCCTGAGAGTTCAGGGTCTTTGCTTCCAAAAAAAGGTTTTATGTGGAATGGCCAATGAAAAGAAATCCCTCTGTTGGGGGCCTTTACCGAGAACCCTGAGATGGGTTCCTCCTCCAGACGAGCAAACCAGGAAAAACATTTCGATTTAACCCTATTTTCGGACTTCCTGATCTAAACCAGTTCCAGTGTTACTACTCAAGAAAACACAGATGCCCATAGGCTTTCGAGTAAAACAGCCTGTTAAGAATAAGTTTTGGAAATCTGACAGGGGAAAACGGGTCTTATGGGGACGAAGCACATTTTAGAAGCTAAATCTCCGATATACAACTATTATTATATATATATATTTTTTTAAAAGACAAAATATGTTATTTTAAAGATATTTAAGCTAGTAGGATATCTGGCAAAATATGTATTTTAGATATAAAAAGTTTCTATGAATGTAAATAGATAAATAAATAAATAGATAGATAAATGCTTATTTATTTATTTTTATTTCTTTTTCTTTTGTGCTACCTACACAGATAAGGACAGCCACTCAAATTTGTTGTACCAGTTGTGCTGTGCAATGACAATAAAAGTCTATCTATCTATCTATCTATCTATCTGTCTATCTGTCTGTCTGTCTGTCTGTCTGTCTGTATATCTACCTACATAAAATTTGGCTGCATGAAGTGATCAGTGGGTCCAAGCACCAAGGGTGCACCAACCTTGATTGCATGACATTATATTATAGGCTCAGATAAGACTACTTTTCCCCCCTTTCAAACCTGCAAAATACTGGATCTGACAAAATATATTTTACTCCTTTAAAAATGAACAACTATTATTATTATTATTATTATTATTATTATTATTATTATTATTATTATTATTATTATATGTTTCGGTGCATAACTTATAAGCAAATTCTGTTACTATGAACTATAAAGTATGACCTTGATATACAACGGCACAGCTCAGTAAAAGGCTTTTCTGTACCTTACTGTAAAGAAAAATACATTCATTTTCACTTTCATTTAAACCGAAGCATATCATATAAAAGACCACATGTCCTACAAAAAAAACCTCCAAAACAAAACATAATGAATCCTGGGTTTTGTTTCAAAAAATAAAATAAAATGTGATAGATGTCACAGCAAATTTGACGGTCAGAGTCTCCAGAGGAAGTGTGGCAGATTCTCAGAGACGATGCTCAGAAAAACGTACAGCTCGTTTCCTTATAAAACTGCACACACACTGTACCTGAGACTACTGTTTAAAAAAACCCAGCAAACGTTCATCACACCAAATATTGGCTTTGTTCACGGCATGTTGTAGTGTTTTTTCTTTTCAGATGATAGATATAATTTCATTATTTTTGAGCTCATCTTTACTTTACAGCAGTGTTTCTCAACCTTTTCTAGCTTGCGGCACCCTTTCCATGAATCAAAAATCTCAAGGCGCCCCAAATGTAAAATTTCGTGCCACCCTGGGGCGGGGGGCATTGTGGCAGCGGAAATTTTTCATGCGACCGGGGGGTGGGGGGTGGGGGTGGCCGTTTCTGCGACACCCCTGAGGCCGTTTCTGCGGCAACCCGGTTGAGAAACACTGCTTTACAGCATTTCCTTGCACGTGCCCGAGACGCTTGCATCGTAATGTATGCATTTTTTTATTTTATTTATTTATTTATTTTTTAGCATTTAGCATTTCTTCCCATGATATTCAATCCAGGCTTTACATTTGAGATATTTTTACCTTTAAGATATTTCCATAAAACGCAGCATGGAGGGGTATAAAGTGAGCAATATGCATCCACATCATGAACGCTAATTATTTTATTATTTTTCACTGCTGTGTAGCTTACACTATCTTACACTCTCTTCTTAAACATAGTTGTTAAGCTGATTTAACAATATGTCCCACAGAAATGATGCAACGTTTTCTGAAAGATTAGTCCCAAACAGTAGCGTTCAGACAATTAGCATTCAAACAGTATTTGAATTAATTACCTTTTTATTTTTAAGTAAATATTTCACCTGGTATTATTTGAAACAGATTTCAGAGAAATTTCTTCAATTATCCTAGTAAAAATGTAATAAATAAAGTTGCTAACACAAACTAGGCAAATTGCTAATAGGCTAGCAGAAATTTGACCTGAATTCCCCAATACACGTGAAATCTGAGGTGAAAGCTGTAACTCTTACATTAGATTAGCATCCGGTCGGGTGATAATTCCAACACCTTTTATCCCTTCACCTAGTTTTCGTTTAGCGTTAGCATTAATAGCATGTTTGATCAGTCAAATCCTCTCACAAGGTGAAAACAATGAAATCAGGATGTTTTGAGAGTTTCGATCACTGATCACGTTAGCGAGACAGCACGTTCATCAATCAAGCTATCTGTTATTGATGCTCCTGAGGCATGGGGGGGGGTTATATTATATGTGTGAACTTGTACTGACTGATTTGTTTACAGATCCCTCAGCCATGCATGGTTTAGAAGAGTTTTATGACCAGATTAGCTTTCTGACAGCAACTTGTTCTTTGAAATTGCGATGTCATGTAAAATGCTCTGCTGATGTAACGAGAGACCTTACATACCTCAGGCAGAACGCTGGTATTTGTACTATTCTCGTTAGTAGATGGTGCAGGGTTTTAATATGTCTTAAGAAACCTGGAAAATATAAACAAACAGATGGAAAATGTGTTAAAATATAGGTAGCTGCTTTCTAAACATGTCCACTGAGTGCTGCTTGGAAGTGCTAAAGTGCTGCTAAAGTGCTAATCATTTTTACAAACTTAAAAAGCAGAATTACAAACCCGAGAAATTACTTAGGAAAACAATGAGGTAAAATGTGACAATCACAGATTATAGTACAAGCCAAATATTTGGCCATGTTTACCAAGACACTGCTTAAAAAGAAACAAATATTAGCAAACTTTGTGTTGTTTAGTCATTGTTAGCCACATTGATTTCTAGCTAGCTGACCCATTGATAAATGATGTGTTTAAATGATGCTTAGTTGAAAAAACCCCAAAAACATTCTTTGAGACTTTCCCATGTTCCCAGATATTCAGAAATTTTTATAACCACACTCAAAAAGATTTTCAGAAATGTAAATATCCTGGTTATCAGGCTAGCTCATGTAGCTATCTAGCAGCACATGCTAATGTATGAATGAATGATTAATATAACTTAAAGTCTTGTCAGGTTAGCTTGTTAACCTAGCAAGAGTGAAAAGTCATGTTTCTTCTTCCGACTGGAGCTCTTCTACATGAGAACTCAAAGATGACAGGTCACTTTCAGAAAAGGAGGCGTGGTCTCTTTGTTTCACTATTAGTGGAGATGAAGGAGGTGTGGCCTGTATGTCTGTCTGTCTGTCTCAGTGAAGCAGGTGTTCATGGTTCTGTTCCAGTGATGGAGGTGTAGCTTCCTTGTCAGTCCCATTGAAGGAGGTGTGGCCTCTGTGTTTTAGTCCCAATGAAGAAGGTGTGGCATCTCTGTTTCAGTCCCAGTGAAGGAGGCGTGGCCTTTGTGTTCCAGTTGGAGTGAAGGAGGCGTGACCTTTGTGTTTCAGTTCCAGTGAAGGAGGTGTGGCCTTTGTGTTTCAGTTGGAGTGAAGGAGGTGTGGCCTTTATGCCTGTCTGTTTCAGTGAAGGAGGTGTGGCCTTTGTGTTTCAGTGCCAGTGAAGGAGGTGTGGCCTTTGTGTTTCAGTTGGCGTGAAGTAGGAGTGGCCTTTGTGTTTCAGTCCCATTGAAGGAGGTGTGGCCTTTGTGCGTCAGTCCCATTGAAGGAGGTGTGGCCTTTGTGCTTCAGTTCCAGTGAAGTAGGCGTGGCCATTGTGTTTCAGTCACAGTGAAAGAGGCGTGGCCTTTGTGTTTCAGTCGCAGCGAAGGAGGCGTGGCCTTTGTGTTTCAGCCGCAGTGAAGGAGGCGTGGCCTTTGTGTTTCAGTCGCAGTGAAGGAGACGTGGCTGCTGTGTTTCAGTCCCAGTGAAGGAGGCGTGGCCTTTGTGTGTCAGTCGCAGTGAAGGAGGCGTGGCCTTTGTGTTTCAGTCCCAGTGAAGGAGGCGTGGCCTTTGTGCTTCAGTCCCAATGAAGGAGGCGTGGCCTTTGTTTTTCAGTCCCAATGAAGGAGGCGTGGCTGCTGTGTTCAAAGCTATTATTGCATAATACTGAGTCACATTATATCACCTTGAACAATTTTTTAGTCCAACATACTGAATTGTTTGCTGTTTTTAATGAACATTTCACGTCAGATACTCGAGTGTGTAACGTGAGTTCTCTCAGGGAGTGGCACACACCTGGACCACCATGACCTGTACACTGAGTAGGAGGAAGCTGTCCATGTTGACAGAGCTGTTAAAAGTAATGTTTATCTGTTGCTTGTTTTCCATCGAACTGGTAGACATATTGAAGACCGAGAGTGCACGGAGTCCCAGATGTTCGAATTTTAATTTGCTGCTCCGTTTCTGGTTTTCTGCTGATGGCACTTTGAGACATTTTTTAACTTCCTCTCTAATTGGCAGATCAAACCTCCCAAATGGATTATCAATCAACTCAACCGAGTCTGTAATGAGCCCTAACTCTTGTTTGTGCTCATGATTTAACAGGGAAAAAAAAAACGCTGTAAAGTAGGGTTTTTTCCCCTCAAACTTTTGAGTTAGAAGCGTTTACCGACGCATCAGAGCGGTGCGTATGAGCAGGTTTTTAGCAGTGCATTAACTTTCTGACAGGAAGCTGTCAGCCAAAATGATGACCTGTCACTTTGCGTTACATAACAACCGTGAGACGCATTTTGTGCACGGCTGCCTAAGGAAGAGCCTGTGAGGGATGGCAAAAAAAAGCTCACAGCACTCATTTGAATCCGAGAAAGCCATTAAAGCACATCAGAGATGCCGAAGCAGGAAATTATAGGGCTGTACTTTCGTCCAAAAAATATTGCGCTCGTTATGGAGCGAGAGGACGGTTTTAATTTTACATCCGCTCTTCTGATGGAGTTAAAAAAAACAAACAAAAAAAACAAACAAAAAAAAAAAAACCCATGGAAAGTTGAATAAAGGTGTAAACACACAGCTGCGTAGTTGGAGCAAATCCATATAGGAAAGTATGACATCCTCCCAGCTGAAGTATGGTTTCGAACTTAATTAGGCATTGATCAAAGCTGTCAAATTCTATCAAATGAAGCTTAATTAGAATTGAATATTGATATTGAGACTCCTGAGTGGTGCTCGCCGGGTTAATGAATCATTCAGATATGAGCAGTGTGGCTCGTTCTTTAAAAATCAGGCTCGTTCTCAGTTCTTAAAATGGAACGCCTGGAAAATTGACGAGGATCCGCATGTGGCGAAACCGACACCTGATCATTTCTTTACGGTTATGCTAATTTTTCAGGGACGCAATTCATTTCGAGCGGGAAAAGTTTCCGGGCAGAATCCCGTCTGACGCTCCATCGTACCACGCAATTAAAAAAAAAAAAAGTGCTGAAGACGGCAGGCCAGAGGGGCTCAAGAGGGACCCCATGACTCTCTGCTTGCTCTCAGCCAAACTAGAAATATAGCCAACACTCACTTTAATGAACACACACACACACACACACACACACACACACACGTTCTTGCTCCACATCAGAGGAGAGCTCTCTTATTACAACCCTTTCCATTATAGCTCAAAGCCCAAAGCGATTCTCAAGTTCTGATTTTATTTCACCTTTAATATGCTGACACCAAATTACAATGGGCAGACTCAATGGCATTCTTAGCTTTTTTTTTTTTAGCTTGTTAGTCAGTGTGCTTCGCTAGCACCTCTAACACTGTTTACAAAAATCCACAATTTGAACATTTGTCCATCAACAAGTCACAATATTGGCTTTCTCAAATGTACAACATGGCGACTGTCTTCATTTTGGTCTTCTAGCGATGACCAGCAAAACAGCTGTGCTAGCATGACTCGGCATATATTATGCTAACATCGCTATGCTTCAGGTCAAGTGGTTTTAGTTGTCAGTCCTCTATAGAGCTTGGACACATTGGAAAGAAATGTCCCGTCCTAAGGTCTGTGATGCAGCATAACAATACAGTGGCACGGTACACAGTCCCCGGGACTACATACAGTACTAATGTGTGTCGGTGTGAGATGAGCGCAAACAATAGAATAAATTCACAGGATAATAAATTAGAGCACACTGACGAGACAGGACAGCAGAACAGTGCTGAGTGGAACTAGGGCAATAGCTGGCTGTGAACTACTGATAGTGGTGGCAATGATGAGAGTCATAATAGTACACGTGTGCAATAGTAGCATTATAAAGTGCAGGTGCGCAGTGAGACAGTTGAGATCAGAAGTTTACATACAGTCAGTCGTCGTGGATATGAATATCTAGAAAACAATACAGCTAGAATTTGGGGCATGAGTTTGAATTTATTTGGGGTTTTCTGAAATCAACACAGTGTCGAAATTATACAGACAGGGTCAAAAATATACACACAGCACACCAAATATTGGGATAAGTGCCCCTTAGAAAGTCTCACCTTCACCTGATGCTTAATCCTGTTCAGGGTCGCGGGGGGGGACACACACACGCTGGAGCCAATCCCAGCTGACTTTGGGCGAGAGGTGGGGTTACAACTTGGGCAGGTCACCAAATCACTGCAGGGGACACACAGAGACAGACAACCATTCACACTCACATTCACACCTACGGCCAATTAAGAGTCACTGATCAGCCTAATCCCCTCTGTGCATGTCTTTGGACTGTGGGAGGAAACCGGAGTACCTGGAGGAAACCCACACGGACACTGGGGTGGGGGTGGGGGGATACAAACTCTACACAGGATCCTGGGGATCGAACCCAGGACCTTCTTGCTGTGGGGCAACAGTGCTGAGCACCAAACCACTGCAACCCCCATACGTCTTCACTCTATATGTCACCTTTCTATACAACTCTCTATACGTCACCCATCTATACATGACCCCTGTATAGGAATACGGCACGCTATACATGACCTCTTTATATGTCACCTTTCTATACGTCACCCATTTACACCTAATCCCTTTCCGTCACCCTTCTATACGTCACCTTTCTATATCGTTAGCCTCATAGCATAATTGCCTAAGTCATATTTCAATGAACAATGACTTAGGCAATTATGCTATGAGGCTAATGATATATAACCTCCCCATACATCATCCCTCTTTATGTGACCTCTCAATACATCGCTCCTCCATACATTACCTCTCTCCAAGTCATGAGTCTATAGATTACCCCGCTATACGCCAATTGTCTCTGTCACCCCTCCACTCATCAGTGTCAGAGCGGGGTGAAGCTCGAGCACATCATAAATGCATTCGATTCCTGATAGTTAAATGAATGCATGAAGCCAGGAGTCAGTGATGGATGGAAAGTTGAAATTAGTGAGGAGTTTCTCGAGTGTAAAAAGTGTCAGCGACCTAACTGCTTTATTCAATATTTTGATTCCACGTCCAATATTTTATTCAAACTATAATTCAACATGGAGGCGTCAGCAGAATTAAAATGAACTTCTTCACCAGGCTAAGGGTAAAACAGATAAGGATTTTTGCAAGCAGCATAAAAAGGGAAGTTGGACGGAGATCATTAATATTATTAACATCCTCAGGTTCATATTTTACCCGAGGGAGAAGGATATATCCTGAAATCCTTTGATGTAAAATCCAGGCCACATTATCAAGGTCTCACTACTCGGGACAAACCTCAGGAATCATAACGGCAAACATGTGACTCCAATGTAGGATAATTTAATAAAAAAAAAAAAAAACAACCTGAACAAATAGGGGTTTGTCCATCTCTCCTTTGGCTGCACATTAGATTCCATAACGGCACGATGTTTAATAAAATCATCCCCAGTTGTGTTTACTGTTACCTACTAAAAAAAAAAGCACTTTCCAATTTAACACTCCAGGATTCAGCAATTTAATCGGCGCTGCCTCGGGTTCCCGTAAGGCCTAATGTAATCAACACGGCCTGGTTTGCTTTCTAACTTGCGCCAGACGCACCTTGGCTTTTGAAGACGAATGATTCAGAAAAGAAAATGCAATAAAACAGAATGAAAGGACTCCAGTGGAGAATCTGAAGAGCACCCGTTGTTTGAAATTCATGCCACTCCTAAAAGGGAAATTTTTTCCACTGGCAGAAGCCCGACCTTAGTTAACGACCTCACCCAGACCTTAATTCGGCCAAATACACACATGCACACGCACAATAACACTCACTCCACGAAAGGTAATTCAATTCAACTACAAAGAATATAAATGTATAGGAACGGTTTTTCCACCACTAACTGATGCAACTCCAGGATTAGCCGCATCCTGACCGGGAGTGTTTCTGTTTCTGTTTCTGCTCCACACCCTCAGAAGTTTCTCTGGAGGTTATCAAGCGTTAATCGGTAATGACGCGAAAACCGAAAAATGACTTTCAAATGAAACTCAGCATGTCACCGTATGTTAAAATGTGCCGAGCGATTCCCGAGCCACTTCTGCTTAATGGCAGGGCATAAGTAAAACTCCAGGGTGCCAATACTTTTATATTTCATGCATGATGCAAAGCAAGCAAGAAAACCTGAGACAAAGAATAAAAAGCCAACAAGGGGGGGGGAAGAAAATATAAAGGAGACAAAGAAGAAAACAGAAAAAACAAAATGTGATACAAAAAAAGAAAAAAAAACTAAGGACGAAAGGACAAAATGTGAAAAGAAAGAAAGACAGAAAATGGGAGAAACAAAAAGCCAGGAATGAAGAATACAAGGGGATAATACAAGGAAAGAAATATAGAAAAATGTGAGACAAAGCAAAAGACAGAAGGAAAGAATATGAGAGAATGAAATGAAAAATCTGATCTCTGATTAAAAAATGAAATAGTAATAGGAATTTTTTCTCAGTAAGACATCCTCGAGGTGTACCTCAGCTCTGCTCTGCTCTTTTTCAGCTCAGGATAAGTTCTGGTTCTGCTCTGTGTCTGCTCTGGATCAGTTCTGCAACAGTTCTGGATCTGTTCTGGATCAGTCCTGGATCAGCTCTGGATCAGCTCTGGATCTGTTCTGGATTTGTTCTTGATCAGCTCTGGATCTGTTCTGAATCAGCTCTGGATCTGTTCTGGATTTGTTCTGGATCTGTTCTGGATCAGCTCTGGATCTGTTCTGGATCAGCTCTGGATCTGTTCTGAATCAGCTCAGGATCAGATGTGACATATTTTGGGATCCAACCCCAGAGCGCAATGTGAGGCACGAGCGTGTGCTGAACTGAACACTGCACACGACTTGTCTTCAGCCATCGTGCCTGTGATGTTTCCCATAACTGACCAACAGATGTATGCAGAGAGTTGCTCAGCTGTCGTCAGGACGTCAGAATCGGATCAGTGCCAGGATTTTGGAAAACATCAGAAATATCAGGAATGTCAGGAATAGAAAAATGAAACAGCCATTTGTAGTTTATTATCATTATAAAGATCTTATGTTTTCCATTGAAACTATATTAAAAGAATGTAAACACACACAGACGATGCCAAGCAAAGGCTCTTTATATTAACTCCATCATGTGTGTGTGTTTGTGTGTAGCTACTGCACTGGCATCCATGTTATGCTGTTTGGGCGTCAGAATGTACAGTCATCTACACACACACACACACACACACACACACACACACACACACACACACACACACACACACACACACACACA
>JAQMCW010000014.1:14787748-14799282 GCA_030068335.1 Chrysichthys cranchii | reverse complement strand
TTGGAACAACACTTACCTACTGAAATCTGCGCACTTAGTAAGTGCAGACTGTGTACTACGTGTAAGTGTACTCATGAGAGTATGGATATTGGAACACAGCCCATGTCAATATCCGAGTCTGTGCTTGAGTGCATGTCAGGGTCTGCCATGTTGGTTGTAGGCGGGTGCTCATGGGAATTGTAGTCTGTGGAAGTGGAAGTGCGTGGGACAATTAGCCACTACTTGGTATGATCTTTGGTCGCAGACAAAAATCGCACATCGCAAAAGAATTCTTTTGTTATCCCGGGACGTTTTCAGTGCCAGACGGATTTCGTGACATTGTGACCAACGACAGACGACAACAAAGTTCAGCAGTGAGTCAGTGGAAGACAAAAGGAAAGTTCATGAAGCGTTCCTTCCTTTTTCAGCCAGTGATGACCATCTTGGACGTCTCTGCTCCTCTCGGGGTTTTATTTAGAGGTGAATCTTTGTGTGACTCTCGGTTCCTCTCATGCTTTTAGGAATATCTCTTTTTCTGTGTAAGCCATTTCTGAGTCTCGGTTACTGTCCAGGTTTGATCTGCCAGACTCCCTTTTTAAGTCAGGGCACCCTTTCTAATTCAGCCATTTTTAAATCTCGGTTCCTGGCAAGGTTTTATCCAGTGATGTCCCTTCTCAAGGTTTCACCAAGTGTCGACCATTTTTGCATCTCACTTCCACAGTGTCAAAGCCTCGGTTCCTCTTAAAGTTTCCAAAGTTCTTGGACATTCTCCTTTCCCTGCTCGTCTTAGGCTGACTCACTAGTGGCCTGGATTTCCATAAATCTGCTTTGGGACAATGGCATGTAGTAATATCAGTATTGTTTCAAATATCTTCTGGACTTCTAAGAACCTGTTAGAGAGCTAGGTAGGTCCTGCTTTATCCTAGACATCCAGTTTAGAGAAACCTAGATGTAGGAATAATCCTTCATGAGGAGTGTAAATGAATGCGCTGTAAAAAAAAAAAAAAAAAAAAAAAAAACTAAAAAAACTTTTCCCAAAACTTTAGTTAGTGCACAACTCCATTAAAGTGTACAACAATAACCGGAGACTGAACAGGCTGCATAAATGCTAAGTTCTCTTTTCATAAGCAAATCGCACACCGGCAGACATGTAGCTTTCCCAATCTCCTACAAATGAAAAGGTCAAAATGTCTCAACACCACACTTTTAATGTTTCCGCATGCACAATACCATACATTATACGCCAACACAAAGACGTCTTTGTTTGTCCAAATCACCATTATACGCTTCAACAATGGTGCCATTAAAATTACCACTATTCAAATGTGTCAGAGGGATTTGATAATGCTCTTGCATATTTAATACTCAGTAAACAGTGGACTTCTCTCTTGCTCCCTACGCTGTGTTTGTTAGCGCATTATGGAGGTATAATTCAGCACGGATGGCTTGTGTGATAAATAATTAAGAAAGCTTTAAATTACTCTCTCTCAGCTCTGGAGGCAGACGAGAGAGCGGCGGCCATGTTTAAAAAGAACATTACAAGCTCGAGACTCTCTCTACCGGGAGCGATAATGCCCGACGTTCAAAGGAACTTCAATTCCACGTATTTCTGTGTATGATGAATAATTAATGAATGCCATAGACGTCTACTGCTTAGATGAGTTTATTGTACTCTGCTTTTTGTAGAGAACAAAAATGTTCCCACGAGAACAAGAATGTGTGATAATTTCGACATGGTGAGGTTTTAGAGTTCAGAGTCATGCTTGGAGTTAGGATTAAGATCTAGTGGTAGGGTTAAGACCGTCCTGCGTAGGGAATGTCTTGAATTTGGATGTAGTTCTACAGATACAAGTTATGACTAAGGTTCTAGGGCTGGGGTTTTAGGGATATGGTGCACTGGGTGGTGTTTCCACCTTACAGCTCCAGGGTTCCCAGTTTAATCCAGGTTTACATGTTGTTTTTCCCATGCTCCCGTGTTGGCTGCCGAAGGCCGCGCTTCCCAGAAAGCACCTGCATTTACCCGCTCGGCATTTCCAGACTGTTCTTGGTTTAGTTTTAGTAATTTAATAGTTTTAGTACTTTGTTTAGTTAAGTGTTGTTCTGTTTCCCAGCTCACGCCAAGCCTTATGTCACGTTCCGTTTGCCTTGGAAGTCAGATTTTGGAACTGGGAATGACGTCACGTCCAACTTAACTACGTTCCATTTGGAACGGATTGGAAAACCAGTATGGAGCCTCCAGGAAAACCGCTATTGCTCTTGCTCTTTTTGTCCCTTAGCGGTGTTTTACCGCAAATCTAATAATCTGATCTCACCCTATTAAACATAACCTTCAAGTTTTAAACTGGAATTTCCTTCTTTTTAGGACTTTTCTTGACATTTCATTGGGTGGGAGTATCCGGGGAAGCCACTCACTACCGGGTAGCCGGGATCAATCCACCGTATCGATAAGAGCACAGATCAAACATGTACAGTGCTGTGTGTATGACTTATTAAACAGACAGAAGTTTAATTAAAAGTATAAAACTACCGCGTTCGCTTACTGTTCACGCAGGAGGGCGCCATTTTGGATTTTTAACTCGGGGTCATGAGGATTTCCCCACTTTTTGAGTCAGAAACCCGGCGCAAATGGCGTGCAGCATTAGTTCAAGTTCATGTTACTCTAGTTTTATCGTTGTTTTCGGGATATTTTAACCTCGAACCTCACCTAGCGCTTGAAAGTACTGTTCAGCCTGGTTTTTAATCGCTGCTTGGTTTGAGATTACGCTTGTAGATCTCCGTCTGCCTGCCTGTTAATAAAACTCCCGTTTGTATTTACATCCGCCTCCCACCTGTTACACGACATATTCGCATAAGCCAGGTAAAGTCTCTTTCATAAAATGGATAGTTTCGATTTCCTAGTCCCTCGTCTGTTTTGTTGCTTAGCAACCAAATCTCGCTGTAAGCAGACTACATTTCATGGTGGAGGGATTGTTGATTGTGAATGGCATTAATACTCATTTTAATTATACACGCCACACGTTGGATTTGATCATATTAGCAGGAACCCCAACAAAGCCAGAACGTTCAACTAATGTTAGCTTACGTTATGGTCCTATGGTTTGTCTTAGAGGACATTCTCTCCAGGTTAATATCAGGGGAATATAAATACACCCAAATGGGAACGTTCTCCAAAGGTTTGGTAAAGGTTCCCATACTACAAACATTAGGAGAACATTTGGAGAACGTTCCATAAACCAAACCATTCCACCAAGCATACCAAGTTATATTTAGTTAAAACAAACTTTTCTGGGAAAACACGACAGCCAAACAAACCTTGTCCCACACGGAATGGAACTTTCCAGTAACCAAAAGCGAACGCTCCCAGAACCTTCTGGGATCCAAAGCTTGTTAACTCGGAGGCCACTGTGAGATATTAAGGGTAGAAAGTGATAAACCCGTCATCAGGGTGAGTCAGACGTCTAACGTAGTGTAGCGATGGCTATAACTAGTATAGTTATAACATACCATTGTAGAGAATACCCCTCAGTGACGGCAACACAACATGGTGTGCGTGTTTGTGTTTGTGTGTGTGTTTGTATTTGTGTGTGTTTGTGTTTGTGTGTGTATGCCTGGTTTCATCTGTCTCCATCTCTATCTCTGAGAACACGTCTTTCCTCTCTCCACATGAATAATCCACAGTCGGCCTGGCAGCCCGAGCAGCTTCAGGGCACCAACAATGCCGCAACATCTCTGTGTTCAATAAGGCATGAAGCAGAGGAGACAAGCAGGAAATGCTTAAACAGGAAGCAGGAAGTGAATCTGAGCGGAGAGGAACAGGTGCGGCGAAGATCAGGAGCAAATCCCACAGGCGTCCGAGTCAGTCGGCTCTGAATATCACTTACACAGCAAAGAGAACATGAAGAATTGAAAATGTGTGTGTGTGAGAGAGACAGAGTGTGTGTGTGTGTGTGTGTGTGTGTGTGTGTGTGTGTGTGTGTGTGTAAGGATTTACTGAGCACAGTGTTACCCTGACATGCTCCCACTCTTCTCGTTTTTCTCCATCAGTATTTCTTAGATTTCTTTTTTTTGTTCTTTCGTGTAAGTTTTTTTTTCATATATATATATATATACACTTCTTGTAACTTCTCTCCCTTTTACTTGTCATACTTCTGTCTCTTTCTTTTGCATCATTTTAATCCTTCCATCCTTACCTCCATAAGTATTTACCCCCTTGGACTCTCCATTTTGTAGAATTACCACCTGGGACCCAAAAAATGACCATGATTTGGATTTCCCGTCACCCTCTGACTAATCTCCTCATAACCCTGTCCCTAACTTTGGATAGATGGAGTCATGGTTCGGTCACGTTCTTTCCAAAGGCTCATCCTTCCCATAATCCAGTGCGCAAAAGCAACTTTTGTTTTGAAAGCACGTGACCGCTACCTGCTACCCGCTCTCTGCTCAGCAAAACCTCCACAAAACACTTCCAATCCAATCCAACTTTATTTATAAAGCACATTTAAAACAACCCAGTTGCCGCCAAAGTGCTGTACAATCAAAACTAAAACACATAAACGTATACAATACAAAGACACATAAAACAACAACCATAAAAGACGCACAGCTCACCTTGAGGTAAAAGATAAAGAGAACAAATAAGTTTTAACACTTCACTCTTGGTGATCCTTATCTGACCCATCTCCAACTTTACTTCAGCTACGTGTCATAAGTTCAAGCTTTGAACAAAATATGCCTTATCTTTTCTTTTTCCTTCACAGCAGCCAGCGAGACAGCGGGAGGCCAGTTCAGGTCCATTACATACGGAATAACGATTTGAGAACAGAATGGATCGGTTGAAAGAATTTAAAATGTAGACACTTTAGCAAAAGATCTTCAATTTAAGATCTGTGGCCTCCCAGGGAACAATTTTTAGTACCCAGAACGTTCTGGGAACGTTATTTTTTGGTTACAGGAACGTCCTGTGAAGTTTTGCTCTCCAATTTACATGAATGCAAGGTTTTTGATCGCATGTTTTGGTTTACGTAGGGGCTCTCTAACTGTTCTCCTAACGTTTGTAATGAGGGAATCCTTGGAGAGCCTTTGGAGGACGTTCCCATTTGGTTGTATTCATGTTCCCCTGACGTTCTTTAGATTGTATAACCATCCAAACTGTAATATGTAGTTCAAACCCTTCGTCTTCTGTGTATTTTAAGGATCTGGTTAAAAATCCTGAGATGTGAGGTGGATTACTTTCTTTACTGAATAGCATACTTGTGTTTGTTGATACCCAGCTAAGACTTTTTGGATCCCAGGGCATTCTGGGAACGTTATTTTTTGGTTACAGGACCATTCTGTGAAATTTTGGTTGGTTGTCCTGCGGTTTTCCAGGAAAGTTTGTTTTACGTAAACGTAACGTTAGTTTTTAGTTGCACGTTTTTACTTTATGGAACTTTCTCCTCCTGTTTGCAACGTGGGAACCTTTGGAGAAGGTTCCCGCTTGGATGTATTCATGTTCCCCTAACATTAACCTGGAGAGAACATTCTCTAAACATCGGCAGAAGGATTCTGTAAAACTAACCATCAGAGAACCATAAGCTAACGCTCGGATGATGCTAGATCGTTGCTGATTCTTTTTGGAATATTGATGGCAACTCGGTACTTGGTGCAGAGGATTCTGGGAAGGATGAGCGAGCCCCTTGAATAATGGATTACATATCGCCCTGTGGGAAGTATAAATTTATTTTTTAATACCAAACCTACTTTCCAAGAACTTTGTCCTTGTTTTGATTACTTCTTGGGCTTAATGATCCTGTTTGTTTAGGTTTGTTCACTTTAATTGCACCCCGGTCGACTCCATACAGCTAATTAGGTGACCTCTGATGCCAGCTGGTTCCACCAGAACTAATCTCACAGCATCGGGAGGGAATACTTACATAATCACAAATTTATGTGTTTTACTCATGTAGAATCCGAACATTATGGGCTATCTTGTGTAGGTTCGTGACACATAATCCCGGCCAAATCTATTTCCTTTCCAGTACGCAACACGACAAAATGTGGAAAGATTTACGGCGGGTGAATAGTCATGTAAAGCTTTCTATTTCTCACTTTTTCTCTATTTCCCATCACTGTTTTTGTGAAATCTCTTTTAACGACATGCGTAATGCAATGCCACTATTGGGATCAAACTGAATGTGGGCGTGGCCTAAACCCATTTTACAGAGCTGTTGTCAAAATAAATGCAAATTAACTCCAGCGCACGTATGAGTTTTCATTTAATAGCGATCGCCAACAACAAAGAACATCTGCAACAACTACCAGAACCCAAAAGATGACTTTCTTGGAGGACAAGGGATGACTTTTGAATTTCTTCTTCACTGGAGAAGATGTTCGTCTCCACTCCATGTTTTGTCTATTGCTCTAAAAAAAAAAACAAAAAAAAACTTTAAATTGCCTTTAGTTTTTGATTCTCGCTCGTACAAATGGATGGATATACTTTAAAATAAATAAATGACATTGTTGAAGACCCCAGCAGAGCTACACTGTCCCGTGTGTTGTGTACGGTCTGTAAGGTCGACCTGGAGCAGCAGGTCTACTGGGATGGAACAGGGAGCCATTTTAAAAAGGAAATCGTATTTACATTCATATCTTGCATCTCACTTGGACGTTCACTGCCGGCGACTCGAGTGCTACTCAAGCATGAGTCTCTACCCTAACCAGCAGCCAAAAAAGAAACAAATCCAACCAAAAAGAAAAACTAATAGTGCACCTCTTATTCATCTCCATTTGTATCCGTTTAGTCCACAGTCTGTTCTTTCTGAATAATGTATTTGTATTGGGTTACATCCCTAGCCCTTCACCCACTTTTTCATCACACTGCAAGAAAATACTGCATAATGAGAAAGCTTAAACAGGGTTTCTTTTGCAATATTTTGGAGAAGAGAAAAAAAACCGAACTGAAATATCACATTTACTGGAGCTTCTTGGCAGCAATTACAGAGTTTAGTCTCCTTAGGTGTGATGCTAAAAGCGCCAGGATTTGGGGATCTTCTCTTTTTCCTCTCTGCAGGAATCTCTCACGGTTCAATTTTCGAGTGTTTCCAGAGACATCCGATTGGGATCAAGCCAAGGATTTGGCTGGGTCACTCGGTGACATTCAGAGACTCGTCCCACAGCCGTTCCTGCGTCGTCTTGGCTGGGTTTCAGCTCACCAGGGAGTAACCTTTCCCTTGTTCCCGGGTTGTGCGGTACACCTTTTGCGCCTGGGTGTGGTCCAGAGAGAGGAGGTGGGCTGAATTGGCAAGTAACAAGTGAACGGGTTACATCTGAGCCTGTTATATAATTGTTTTTCTTCAGTACTTCTTGAACCTAGAGAGAAAGAGAGAGTGCTGGAGAGGAGCCTACACAAAACAAACCAGAGCAGGTGAACTTGAACTTGAACTGGAGACAAGTAGAGAACTTAAGATTAAGAGACTCACACTGAAAAGTGCTGGCTCTAAGGAGAAGGAAAGAATGAATCTATCTATCTATCTATCTATCTATCTATCTATCTATATATATATATCTATATATATATATATATACAGGTAGTCCTCAAGTTATGATGGAGATGCATTCCGATATCCCTGTCGTAAGTGGGCAATATCGTATGTCGAACCACTGCTTAGCTAGCGTAGCCTAGCCTACCCAGGAGTCTTTTCCTGTCGGAGACATGCTGGGCATTTAGAAGACATGCTTTTGAATTAAAATTAGCTCTTGAAGCACACAAAAAAGCACTCGGTAACGTACCGTACAGTACACTGATACACACGGGAACTCCGAGAGTTGCGGGAGAGAGTGAGGCGCCACGCAAGGCGAATGACGCGTACTTCTGGGCGTCATCCAAACGCATCGTATGTCATACGCTATTACGCTGTGCCTGCCAGCCATCCCTGCCTGCGAATCTTAAATATTTTCTAAATATTTTACGATTTTTAGCGGATAACAATCGCCATCGTAACTTCAGAAAATCGTAAGTCAGGCCGTCGGAACTCGGGGAGCACCTGTGTCGTTTGACAAATCATTCGTCACCCAAAAGACCTAAATAGTACGGAATTATAAGGTTTATATGGCGGAGCTGTGCTTTTTCTGCCTCTACGGATGAGCTGCCAGCGGTATACTTTTCATACGTTATTAATGTGGTCATACTGCACTAGTCTGGCCTCCCTATAGCACGGAAACCATGGTAACCGCCCCATTAGCGATTAAAGTATAGTGATTTCAGAAATGCAAGGAGGAAAGATGCTCCCAGTGTATACCCAGGGCTAGCCCTTCACCCAGTCCTCGTCTGGTGTTATTTCTCTCCCACTCTCTTCTTCTTTTTCTCTCTCAGATCGCTCCTAATCGGGCTCTCTGTGATCTGATTGATCGTATTTTGACCCGGTGGCCTGCAGAGAGCCTGTGTTCAGTCCGACCTGTGATCAATCAGATGCAGAAGATTACACTATCGATCTGTGGATCCTTAAACCACGGGGAGGAGAAACACAAGCCGACATCACGGGGTACAAAGAACAAACAATAACTAACCAGGTACAAAAAAAAATAAAAATCAACCCCAAACCCGCAGCTGGTGCAGTGATGTGTTCTGAGAAGCAGCTGAATGTACTGTATCGTCATCATCATTATCATCGTTGGTCATCATTAGGCGTGGGAGTACCGTGGTGTACGGCGTCAAGCTGAAAACCATTCAGGAGTTGGGAGTCTTTTATGGAGTTAATTAGTGTTATGTGACAAGCAAGAAATGGACCAGTGTGAGTGTGTGTTGGGATCAGGAATGAATTACCAGGATGATGAAATGATGAAGTGGAGTTATTGCTACCGCAAATAAAACGGCTTATTTCCATTTACTGCACATTCTTCTTATACAATATCAATTTGCCAGTGGTACCTTTCTTTTTTTTCTTTATTAAAGAATAAGACTTCACACTTGTTATCTGTTTACCCAGGCGCTCCCCGGGTTACGATGTCCTGACTTATGGTTTTTTGAAGTTATGATGATGATCGTGATACACTAAAAATTGTAAAATATTTAGAAAATATTTAAAATTTGTGGGCACGCGTCACTGGCAGGCCAGTGTAGCAATGTCTGATATATGTGGACGTTCAGACGACGCACAGAAGTACACGGACGGCACACGGAAGTACATGGATGAAGTACACAGACAACACCTGGAAGTATGCGGGTGACACCCGGAAATACATGGACACCACCTGGAAGTACACGGATGAAGTACACGGACAACACCTGGAAGTATGCGGGCGACACCCGCAAGTACACGGACAGCACCCGGAAGTACGTGGATGAAGTACATGGACAACACCTGGAAGTATGTGGGCGACACCCAGAAATACATGGACGCCACCTGGAAGTACACGGATGAAGTACACGGACAATACCTGGAAGTATGTGGACAACACCCGGAAGTACGCAGCGGAAGTACACGGACGACACCCGGAAGTACACGGATGACACCCGGAAGTATGCGGATGAAGTACATGGACGACACCCGGAAATACACAGACAACACCTGGAAGTACACGGATGAAGTACATGGACAACACCTGGAAGTAGGTGGACGACACCCGGAAGTACACGGGCAACACCCGGAAGTATGTAGAAAACACCCAGAAGTACGCAGACAACACCCGGAAATACAGGGACAACACCCAGAAGTACTCGGCCGATGCCCGGATCACTCGCCTCGTGTGATGCCTCACTCTCTCCTGCAACTCACAGAGTTCCCTTGTGTATCGGTGTACTGTACCGTGCATTACCACCTGTTTTTTTTGTGTTCTTCAAGTACTAATTTTAATTCAAAAACATGTCTTCTACAGGAAAAGACTCCTGGGTAAGCTAGGCTAAGCTAGGCTGAGATACCTAAGCTAGGCTAAGTGGTTCAATACAGTGGTCCGACATACGATATTTTCGACTTACGGTGGTGTATCTCCATCGTAACTTGAGGACGACCTGTCTTTGCGTTTAATTCTGTGAAATGTCCTGCAGCTATTCACAGTCATCCCTTCGACCAGGCTTTCTGTTTTCTCCCTTAAGTTAATAAGACACAAAATTCAGCTTGTTATCATGTTATGTATCAACTCCTACTTTTTTTCATGAAAACAACAATTAAAGGCTTTTAAGAGCACTTTAATTCTAGCAGAATTATTAATAAGCCGTCGGATGTCTCGCTGTTCTGACAGCCGCACACGCCGCAAATCACACTAATTACAAACACAGCCTGCTAGAGCGGCGCAAAGCTGGCGTGGAGGAAAGGCTGAAGCGTCTCTGTGAGTCGTTTCATCTCAGTCTGTGTGTGCACACACACACACACACACACACACACACACACACACACACACACACACACACTGCGTCAAACCAAAGCATGAGACATGGGGCTTAGCATGCCTGAAAACGCACACTCGCACCCCTTTACACACTCTACCAATATCAGAAGGAGAGTGTGTGTGTGTGTGTGTGTGTGTGTGTGTGTGTGTGTGTGTTCTAGATGATTCTATCGCTGGATACCGTGCTCATGCGCTGCGTACAAACAGCTTCAACGACATTCATTGTCCTACATCTGCTGTTCAACACACAACATCATGTAAACAGAAGGACTCGTCATGAGACTCCAGTTCAACTTTGATTCTAACCTACAAGCAATGCATGCCCCGATGGATTAATAACAGATTCCAACCCTAACTGGCCACTATATTAGGAACACCCACATACCACACAACTAGCCACATGGAGCCCAGCCTTTGCAGAACGTTCTACTAACGTGAGCTCATGGTTCTCCTGTGATTCATTTGACACAACGCTTCTGCCAACGTTTCTGGAGAGAACGTTCTCTCCAGGTTAATGTTAGGGAACATTAATACATCCAATTGGGAACGTTCTCCAAAGGTTCCCACTTTGCAAACATTAGGAGAACATTAGGAGAACGTTCTATAAACCAAAACATGCAACTGAAAACTAACATTCTATTTTCATAAAACAGACTTTCCTGGCAAACCACAGGACAACTAAACAATCCTACGTGGAATGTTCCTGTAACCAAGAAATAACGTTCTTGGAATGTTCTGAGAACCAAAATTGTTAGATGGGGTAAGTTTAATAATACCGTTATGCAAGTGTTTAGAGAACGTTCTCTCTAGGTTAATGTTAGTGGAACATTAATACAACCAAAGGGGGGAACATCCGACAAAGGTTCTCCAAAGGTTCCCGCATTACAAACATAAGGAGAACATTCCATAAACCAAAACATGCAATCAAAATCGCTCGACTCTCAAACAAGTCGGATGGCGAACAAATCGGCGTAGGAACTAAATTCCTGAACAGATTTTGTACCAATCAACGAACAAATCCTCGCCTGACGTACAGACATCCAACCCACGCTTCACGCCACAAACATCCAGTTCCGCTCAAGCGCTCGTGGTGTGAACGTGTTCAACACATTTCCCCCTTGTGTTTCTCTGCATTTTTGCTCTATAAGCTTCATTACGGGTCCCAAGAAAGTGGAAATGGTAGTGAGAGTAAG
>JAQMCW010000014.1:14725759-14742050 GCA_030068335.1 Chrysichthys cranchii | reverse complement strand
GGAAGATGGGCGGGGAGGAGGTTACTGTACAGCCAATGAACGCACGTCTGAGCGAGACCGATTAAAGGGACACATGCATTTTTGTTAGGTACGCAATACGTAATTGTGTAATACGCAAACAGGAAATGGGAAAACATTGGCGCGTACGAAGCGGAAGGGGAAAATGGCCGGGGCTGTATTTGTTCGGCACCCGATTATGTGCTCGTGACAAGATGCAAAATTTTGGCGGATTTTGTGGTCGGGAACCAATTTGTTCGTCTTTGGAGGCGTTCGTAACCAGAGGTTCCCACTGCATAAATCTGCCTTTTCTGTTAGCTTGTTAGCAGTTATAGCTAAATAAGGCGAGTTTTACGGGTTACTGTACATCATAGCTAGCTGATTACCTTGTTACCATGTTAGCGATCATGACAATCATTCTGTGGTGATTCTGAACAATCAACATCAACATCAATTTTTTTTAAAGATTTTATGGGAGCGAGCGTCATAAACTCAAAACGTCTCATGTTGAGACTGGTGTAACCCGAGGACCTCCTGTGTACTGTTTATTATTTCTACAGCGAAACACAGAAGTCACGTTGCACGTCTTCTGTGCATTAAAACAGTACGTTCTTGTGCGCTTCATGTGGCAGTGCCACCTAGACGAAATGTGCACCTTACATGCAATTACAAGAGTTTCACTCTACGCCACTGTCAAGGGCGTGCCTACAGCATCGATTCATAAGTGTAAATCTGCCTTTTCGGCTAGCTCGTTAGCCTGCCGAGTTAGCAGTTATAGCTAAATAAGGCGAGCTTTACAGGTTACATCGTAGCTAGCCGATTACCTTGTTGCCATGTTACCTATCATGATAATCATTCTGTAGTGATTCTGAACACAGCTGCGAGACCTGCTGATTGTAAACTCTGGCCTGCACAGATGGATCTTAGAAGTTAACCATTCTTAGATTTTGTAAATGTATTAAATCTGCTTCTGCGTAATCTACAAAACGGTGCAATTGTGTTTAAAAACAGCAGATGCTATGAAAAGTTATTCCAGTAAACCGTGGGACAGCCAATCACAACCGAGCCACGCTAGCTGCGTACCATTAATAACTACAGGGAAAGCTAGCAACAGGGATACGTTTCGGGTAAAATGGGTTCCTTCTGTCCATCCTTTTAAAAAAAAATCTATATTTGAAATTAATAACAAGGCTGGTATGTAGCTAGTACATGTTTATATATATATATATATTGACGTATTGTCATGCCGGAGCACGATGCTTTGAGCCTCTTAGTTCCTCTGAAGGGAAACTGTAATGCTACAGCGAACAAAGATGCTCTATACAGTTGTGTGCTTCTAACAGTTTGTGAAAGAAGCACATACGGGTTCGTCGGCCAACACGATGGGTTGCATTTTCAAAAGCTTGTTAGGAAAAAATGACTTCTCCCTTTGTGATGTGTGTGTGTGTCTGAGTGAGAGCTGGAAGACTCTTTGTCAGCAAACCGTTGTTCCGGTTCATCCTTCACTTTCCACTTTAAAGCATAACCTTATTATGGAGCAGCTCTGCCTCGCGTTTGTGGTGCTCAGTGCTTCGCTGCTTTCATGGGATGACTGAAGTGCTCTCAGCCTTTTTCGTTTCTTTCTTCCTTTCTTTTTTTTTTTTTTTGATGGACTAAACACACACACATACTCGTATGCGTTGGTATTCCCTTAGCTTATTAACAGAGCGTCTTTGAGAGCTCCCTGATGAACGCTGTTGGAAATGAAGGATGTCCTTCTCACTCTGCTGCTCTCTGACTTTGCATTCATTCGGTGCAAGAGAAAAAAAAGAAGCCGCGTTACTCGATTTCATAGGCAGAAACGTCATCGAGAGATGCTGCAATTCAACAGAAATGATTTGATTCCCTGACTGACTCAGTGATGTTTAATCTCCACTCTTTTGAAAGCGAGCTTTTTTCCCCTCTCTCCAGCATGCAAGGTATCCTCATTCCCCCATTGCATCATTTCCTGTGGACTTCCTGTGGGGTAATGTGAAAAAGCAGTGATGTCATGGCGGTTGAACAATGAGGCTATCGTGTAACTATAATATCCAGCCAAGTTTGCTTCCCCCCTAAAAATACCATATCCTGTTTCCTTTTCCTCATCCTGTCCCATGATCTGGGAAATGGCAAAGTTCTGTTTTCAAGAAGTGCAACGGAAAACAGCTGGGACGCAATTAAAGCCTTTGCGTTGTCCTGGGGTCAAAGACAAACAAATCCAAAAAAAACCCAGCTTGGTTTTCTAAATATAAACAAATCAATTATAAGACTTTGTACTACAGGCGCTCCCCGAGTTACGATGGCTCGACTTGTGATTTTTCAAAGTTACGATGACGATTGCGATGTGCCGAAAATTGTAAAATATTTTGAAAATATTTAAAATTCCCGGGCAGGCCAGCACAACAGCGTATGACGTACGTCTGGACGACGCCCAGAAGTACACGGATGATGCCTGGATCACTCGTCTCACGTGATGCCTCACTCTCTCCCGCAACTCACGGAGTTCCCTTGTGTATCGGTGTACTGTACAGTGCATTACCATGAGGTTTTCTGTGTGCTTCAAGAGCTCATTTTAATTCAAAATCATGTCTTCTATAGGAAAAGACTCCTGGGTAGGCTAAGCTAAGCTAGGCTGTGATACCTAGGCTAGGCTAAGTGGTTCAACACAGTGGTTCGACATACGATGTTTTTGACTTACGATGGTTGTGGTGGCTCCATCATATCTTGAGGACTACCGGTATTTATCTTATATGAACAGCAACAATTAGCATAACACCATGCAAATTGTGTAGTACCCCTCATGATCATCATGCTGTCATCAGTAGTATCCTTAATTTTTATTATTATTATTATTATTATTATTATTATTATTATTATTATTATTATTATTAATAATAATAATAAGTTTGTTTTAAGCTCAGATTTTGACAAGACTGCCAGACGAGAGCTTCTCTTCATCTACCAGTGTGTCACGTCCGTCGTTTTGGCTGTAGAACAGCATTAAAATCCTATTATATCAGAAGTAGAGAAATTTTCAAAACGCAACTTGAAAGCGAGACGAGAGAAGAAGAAAGAAAGAAAGAAAGAAAGCACGAAACTTTCAGACTAAATATTTAACGGGTCCATAAATTTTGTACTAATCTTCCCCAAGTAACCTACATTTTTATTTCACATTTCTAACCGTCATAAACCTGCAGGAAAAGTTTTTCAAGCTCTCAGGTCTCACTGGCTAGTTTTGTACTGCTACAATACACGACCGTAACCACGTGTTGCGGCGACTGTGATCGGTCGTCTTGCTGGCATTGTGTACGGCCTGTGAGCATGCATGTCTTGTTTAACGTTGCCATGGCGATTGTGTGAGTTCTGGCACCCTGCACCAGTCTCTCATTTTCGTTGCACCTTTTTAATGTGAGCTATAAAGGAGAAATCATTTTTTATAGGAGTGAAATCAATTATTTTAAAACTGGTGTCTATTTCTCACGTCCCAAATGCACAATAATGTCTCTCTCTCTCTCTCTCTCACACACACACACACACACACACACACACACAAGCAAGCCTCTGTATGAATAAAAAAGTATTGCTCCAATAGAATGTTTCATGTTGTTCTTTTTTAGGGACAATGGTATTTGTTTCTTGCCGTCGTCTTAAAAAGGTCTTAAAAAGTCCTAGATTTGATGTTAAAATTTGCGCCGTGACCCTGGAAGTGCTGCAGGACACTCGTACTGTATACCGTCATGTTAAAACACATTCGCAGAGAACTCACCTGGTTTATAATTAATCACACGTTTCAAGTTTCTTTTCCCTCAGTGAATTGGTTTCAAAATAACCCTTCATCCGTGTTATACAGGGGGTCCTTGGGTTACGACACCGTTCGGTTCCTACAACAGTGATGTGACTCGAATTTTGGTGTAAGTGGAAACACACCCTAGCCTAAGTCACCGATCCTAACACAGGTGTACAATCATCATCTAGAACATAAAAACACAACTAAGGCACAGAAAAAGGCAAAGAAGATAAATATCCTGTCCTGTACACGGCACTGTAGGAACAGAAACACTGACATCCGATATCCGTGTCTGTTCCTCCCTTTTCTGATCTCTTTACAATGTGGAATTTCACTTCCATCCTGATGGCTTTCCTCTTCGTCGAAGCACGACCATCTGAAGACTTGGACTTTCGTTTAGGACCGTGATAAGAGCCAAAAAGTCACCAAAACAAAGCGACACAAACGCCACACTTGCGCTTTTTTTTTTTACAGTCAACTTCGCCAACTTCCTCACTCATACGCCGCATTACTGCGGATTCTTCCAACAAGCGCAACCAAACTAGTTCACCCATGTAGTCTGTAAGTACGACGCTAACACCATAAACCCAAACACTCATGTCTCAATTTTTTTTAAAGATTTTATGGGAGCGAGCGTCATAAACTCAAAATGTCTCATGTTGAGACTGGTGTAACCCGAGGACCTCCTGTGTACTGTTTATTATTTCTACAGCGAAACACAGAAGTCACGTTGCACGTCTTCTGTGCATTAAAACAGTACGTTCTTGTGCGCTTCATGTGGCAGTGCCACCTAGACGAAATGTGCACCTTACATGCAATTACAAGAGTTTCACTCTACGCCACTGTCAAGGGCGTGCCTACAGCATCGATTCATAAGTGTAAATCTGCCTTTTCGGCTAGCTCGTTAGCCTGCCGAGTTAGCAGTTATAGCTAAATAAGGCGAGCTTTACAGGTTACATCGTAGCTAGCCGATTACCTTGTTGCCATGTTACCTATCATGATAATCATTCTGTAGTGATTCTGAACACAGCTGCGAGACCTGCTGATTGTAAACTCTGGCCTGCACAGATGGATCTTAGAAGTTAATCATTCTTTTGTAAATGTATTAAATCTGCTTCTGTGTAATCTACAAAACGGTGCAATTGTGTTTAAAAACAGCAGATGCTATGAAAACAGCATGGGACAGCCAATCGCAACTCATCACAACCGAGCCACGCTAGCTGCGTGCCATTAATAGCTACAGAGAAAGCTAGCAACAGGGATACGTTTCGGGTAAAATGGGTTCCTTCTGTCCATCAGTTTTTTTAAAAAATATATATTTGAAAGTAATAACATGGCTCGTATGTGGCTGGTGCATGTTTTTTTATATACCGTATACATATGAGGAATGTAGAGGCACACACAGAGCCCAAAGTCAAAAGTATTGGAACAGCGCCACACTGTTTTGTGCTCTGGACGCCACCACAACGGCTTTGAAAATTAGCCATCAAGATGGGCTTGTAGTGTACAGTCAGAATTAATTCAAGGGAGTTAACAAAAATATTGCACTAACTGGTTAGGAATTACAGACATTAATCACACAACCCCTCCATTTTTACCAGCTCAAAAGTAATGGGACAGTTGACTGACAGTCTCATGGCCGGTTATGCTCGTTGTTTCTTGACAAATTAAGGAGATAAAAGGTCGATAGAATAGGACTGACTCCAAGTGTTGAATTTGTTCAAGTTGTTGATAAATTATTATGAAATATCTTAGCTAGCTAGTACACAGTCGCTAGTTATAGTATCTACATAGACCAAATCACAGTTAGAGCAGAAACAAGGCAGAACTGTTAGGAGCATCATCATTTTCCTCAGATGTGTGGATAACGTACTAATGAAAGACTCAGTTAGCTACATAGCTGCTAGGTATTTATTCAGGACAACATAAGACACAACTGTTACGAACGTCAACATTTTCCTCAGACGTATTTATAAAGTACAGGTTGTCCTCCAAGTTACGATGGAGATGTGTTCGGCCATACCCATCATAAGTCGAAAATATCGTAAGTCGAAACACTCTGTTGAATCACCTAGCCTGGCTTAGGTATCTCAGCCTAGTTTAGCCTAGCTTACAGTATGTAACCAGGTTGAAATGATATGTTTCTAATTTATTGTTCTTCTGTTTGATGATACTTCACCAACGTCTCAAATGTTCCTTTACTTGATTAGTTAAAATATTTGTGTTCAGACCACAGTCCCATTTAAGAAAAAAGTGCAATTTGAAAGTGTGTGTATTCTGGGTACTGTCACTTTAAGACTGCCATCTTTATGCCGTTGTTTACTTCCTGAATGAGGAAGAGGGGAGTGTTTAATGCTGCTGTTTTAATATGGTAAACTGAGTGATTGTGTAGTCCTGTTGTGTTGTTTTAGCTTTAAAGAATATGTAGTTATGTTATCTTTTGAAGTTCGATTGTTTTAAAATTTATTTTGAGAAGTTTCGTGTCATGCTCCATGGGGCTACGAGCTCTTTATGTGCTCTGTTTTGCTAATGGGGAGACCGATATTTTATGCCGTGGAGCGAGTTAACATTTAAGCGAGATTTCATTTAAATCACATTTCTGTCAAAAGAGAGTTTCAAACCAGATGTGGGCCGCAGCGCTGTGTCTCTGAGCTCTGTCCAGCCGCGACACCCTGCTACACAAATACTGAGCTCCGGCTACAGACAGCCACTGCTGAAGCTGCTCCGTTAATATTTTATTCGTCTTTATTCATCTTCTTCCGCTCAATCCTGTTCAGGGTCTCGGGGGGAAGCTGGCGCCAATCCCAGCCGACATCGGGTGAGAGGCAGGATACGCCCCGGGCAGGTCACCAATCCACCGCAGGGCAACACACAGAGACAGACAGCCATTCACATTCACAGTCACACCTAGGGCCAATCTAGAGTCGCCAATTAGCCTAATCCCCAATGTGCAGGTCTTTGGACCGTGGGAGGAAACCCACGCGAACACGGGGAGAACATGCAAACTCCACACAGAAAGGCACCAGTGCCGAACCCGGGGCTCGAACCCAGGACCTTCTCGCTGTGAGGCGACAGTGCTAACCACTCAGCCACCGTGCCGCCCTTGCTCCGTTAATAATCACAAAAAAAACCTGAGGAAATGCACTGTACAGTACGAGGCAAGTGCATCGAATGCGTAAGTGTCGGCCGTATACTTCCGGGTGTCATCTGCATACTTCCGAAAGTCGTCTGAACGTCTGCATACATCATACGCTGTTACGCTGCCAGCGATGGCTGCCTGCAAATTTTAAATATTTTCTAAATATTTTGCAATTTTTAGCAGATCACAATAGTCATTGTAACTTCGAAAAAGCGTAAATTGGCCATCGTATCTCGGGGAGCACCTGTACTAATAAAGGAGTCAGCTAGCTGTTACTTAGCTGCTAAGTCATTTTACATACTCGCTAAGCATTCTAGGTAGAGAACACGAATGCAGAGTGAGAGTGGAAAAAACATAGGCGCTGTCATGGATTTCTCCCTCGCATCAAGCTCAGTGCGCTTTCTACAGCTCGCAGCGCTACAGCGCACACTTCTGGGTTAATCCCTGTTTATATTACCACCCATGATTTAGTTTGGTTTCCATCTCATCTCCTTCCTCATCTTGTTATTGGTCGTCTATTCTAATGCATCATCATCATCTTCACTGCTTGATTAGTTGGTCTATTTAAACCCTGTGCTTTCCTATGTCCAAAGCAAAGCATTACGTCTGTGCCTTAATATAACCGAGCCTCTGTTTCTCCGTTTTGCTTCCCAGCTTTTTGATTTTTGGGTGTGTCCTTTGCTGATTGCTTGATATTCTGCCTGTTTAATGATCATGATCACAATCATTTTGCCTTACGTTAGTGGTTTGTGCTTGCCTGAGCTATTTTAATCGGCTGCTTTAACTGCATGTACATCCTGGCTCACCTCCTGGTGCTAACATCCACTAGTTATTCTATATAGACAAGCAAAGTGATAGTACCAGTAATAATAATAATAATAATAATAATAATAATGTGACAATGGAGACAGGACAAAATCATTTTCTCATCTCATCTTCTGGTACTTAATCCCATTCAGGGTCACGCGGGGAAGTGAGACAGACAACCGTTCACACTCACATTCACACCTACGGCCAATTTAGAGTCGCCAATTAGCCTAATCCCCTCTGTGCATGTCTTTGGACTGTGGGAGGAAACCGGAGTACACGGAGGAAACCCACACGGACACAACATGCAAACTCCACATAGAAAGGCAGGTCGACCACGGGGATCGAACCCAGGACCTTCTTGCTGTGAGGCGACAGCGCTAACCCCACCTCTCCTCAGGTGTGCAATCACTGTAGTATAGAATACTGTGTTATACTTTTCATCCAATTATAGTTACAGTTAATACATGTAAAGCTGTTACTATGGAAACAGTAAAGTATTAAAACAAGCATATTCATATAAACATAAACCTGTGATTTGCAGCTTCCTTATGGTCAGAGCCTCCGTTAAAGACAATGAATCAGCACCTTCTGACCAATCAGAATCGAGAATTCAACAGGACTGATTACCGTAAAAACAATTCCTTCATTATACTTTAATCCTAAATTATATTGTGGCTCGTGACAATAGTGCACAGAGCTGATGAGTTTTGGGGGTTATTATAGTTAGTATACGGCGCACATACGACCTTCTTGCTGGGAGGCGACAGTGCTAACCACCGCACCACCGTGCCATCCCAGAATCATTGTAAATATCAATATTTTCCTCTGATATGCGATAAATTAGACTTAAGCTTATTGTCTAAATGACAATATTACCTTTAATTTAGTGTGTTTATTCAATTATCCTTACTAGTTGATAGCTCTAGCAAACGCTAGCAGAGTCCTGGGTAATTTATAGATGACGACTTTTGGTCTTCCACGCACAACACTTCTGATTGATCTCACTGTTTTTTTCTTCTTTTGTTTTTTTTTGTTTTTTTTAAATTACGTTTTCCCATTACAGATCCCTGGTTAATGTTTTGGATGATAAGTGAAGGGAAAACTTGGACGTTTTCCATCTGTCATAATGAGAAACACTAAAAAAAAACATATCAGGGTTTCTAACCGCTAATAACACATGAATGAATGAAAAAGCAATTCTTCAATCCTTAGTGTTTAGCGCCTGCTTTTAAATCCTCATCTCTGAGCACTCAGACTGTAAACGAGGACCTTATAAACAACGATTTAATGACTCGGATGCCGCCACTGACTATTAGTTCGGAGGAGAAACTCCTGTCCTGAGAGTATAGGCTGCCATGGAATGACACACACACACACTCTCTCTCTCTCTCTCTCTCTGTCAATCTGTTTGCATACAGCAGTGTGGTCTGACTTTCTCTCTCCGCCTCTCATTCATTTATGTAGCATCTTGCGGTGCTCTGCAGTGATGACCACACACACACACACACACACACACACTGTGGATTTAAAATTCAGCTCTTCTTTCAGCTGCCACTTGCTCTCCTCCTCCACACACACTTTCTTCTCAAATGGCGCTCCAGTAAACATGGCGCGAGATTGAATTCCAGCGCCGCTGACATGTGTCTGTCCCACTGATCCGACTATACGGAGGTGTAATTCCTTCAGGGAGTGTGATGTCTCTCACACACACATATATACACACTTGTTCTGACACTCTCTGGGTTTTCGAACCACCGAATAGCAAAAAAAAAAAAAAAAAAAAGCATATCTATAATAGAGTTAGATATCGCTTTTTTTCTGAATTTCATCATCTATCTTCTTCCGTCTTCTTCCTGTAAGTCTGTACGCATGGCTGGCTTTCTTTCTTTCAGAGAGAGAGAGAGAGAGAGAAAAAAAAAACTTCGTTAAGGGTTACAGCGGTGGAACCTGCTTTGATATGCTACGTGCATATGAGCTGTCAAGGCAGGAAGAAGAAGTAGAAAGAAAGAGAGACAGAAAGAAAGAGAAAGAGACAGCCAAGGCGAGATGAACAAACAGGCATACTTCCAAGCGAGTCAGCGGTGAGACGCACTAATTAAAGAATCCATAATTAAAGCAGCGTCTGATGAACAGCAGCCCGCTTTCTTTCCTCTCCTGCAGTGTGGGATCGAAATTTACTCCAATACGCTGTTCCTTCATCTCGCCGCATCCCACAATGCACTGCACTGCAGGGCTCGCAAATGGAAGGCAAATAAGCGATGCGCTCACTGTTTAAGTGGCTCAAGTCATTAGGACGCTGTTGCTAGGCAACTAGAAACTATAGCTGCTACTGTCTAAGGCTAATCGTGTAGCTAGCTAGTGGATAGCTGTTAAATCTTTTATGTGTAAAGTGTAACAGCAGAGTGATAATGAAAAGAAGACAAAGACCATTGGGAACATTAGCATTTACTTCAGGTGTTTTGGTAAATTACTGAGAAATGATGTAACTAGCAGATAGTCGCTAAGCCTTTTATACAGACCGTGTAAAGGCACATTGATCATGAAAACCAGACAAAATTACTGGGAGCAATAACATTTACCTCAGATATTTTGGTAAATTACTGAGAAAAGATGTAGCTAGCTAGCATGTAACTAAGTCTTTCATACAGACTAAGGTTCAGTGATAATGAAACCTAGACCAAACCATTGGGAACAGATATTTTGGAAAATCAAGTACTCTGATGTCTAGTAACACAAGTGTTAATACTTTAATATGAACAGAGACAAATAAAACCTCAGAAACAGCAGGATTTTCCTGAGATATGTTTGCAAATTGCTTAGAAAGAACCTGGCTAGCTAGTACATAGCGCTAAGTCTTTCATAAAGTAATGTAAATGGCCAATTTAAAAAACAAAAACAAGATAAAATCTTTGCAAACATCAACATTTACCTCAGATATTTTGGTAAATTACAAAAAAAAAAAAAAAAGACTTAACTAGCTAGTACATAGCCACTAATTCTTTAGTATAGGCTTCTTTTGGACAGAAGAAACAAGAAAAACCATCAGAAACAGCAACATTTTCCTCAGATATGTTTATAAATTACACCAAGATTACCTCAGATATTTTGATAAATCAAAAAAATAATAATAAAATACTTAGATAGCTCGTATATAGCTGCTAATTCTTTAGTACAGGCTTCTTTCCGACAGAAGAAACAAGAAGAACAGTCAGAAATAGCAACATTTTCCTCAGATATGTTTATAAATTAGCTTGTACATAGCACTAAGTCTTTCATATAGACAAGGTACGTGCACAATTATAATAAAAAGAAGACAAAATCATTGTGAACATCAACATTTACCTCAGATATTTTGGTAAATTGCAAAAAAAAAAAAAAAACTTAGATGGTACATAGCCGCTAATTCTTTAGTACAGGCTTCTTTCGGACATCAGAAACAAGAAAAACAGTCGAAAATAGCAACATTTTCCTCAGATATGTTTATAAATTACACCAACATTTACCTCAGATATTTTGGTAAATCAAAAAAAAACAAACAAAAAAAAAACTTAGCTCGTATTTAGCTGCTAATTTCTTTAGTACAGGCTTCTTTAGGACAGCAGAAACAAGGAAAAAAATCATTATGAACATCAACATTTACCTCAGATATTTTGGTAAATAACAACAACAAAAAAAAAACCTTAGCTAGTACATAGCCGCTAATTCTTTAGTACAGGCTTCTTTCGGACATCAGAAACAAGAAAAACAGTCAAAAATGGCAACATTTTCCTCAGATATGTTTATAAACTACTTAGAAAAACAACCTGGCTAGCTAGTACATACAGTAGCACTAAGTCTTTCATATAGACAAGGTAAGTGCACAGTTATAATAAAAAGAAGACAAAATCATTGTGAACATCAACATTTTACCTCAGATATTTTGGTAAATAAAAAAAAAATAAAAAAACTTAGATAGCTCGTATATAGCTGCTAATTCTTTAGTAAAGACATGTCTCAGACAGCAGACACAAGAGCAAATCTCAGGAATATCAGCATTTATAAAGTTTGTATTAAGTTGTAAAATTTTGAGGAAAAGCCCATGGCCTCTATAAGCCTTCATAAAGGACAAAGGACAGGTCTAGCCAAGTCTTCTCTTAGTCATTTCTTAGACTTGCTAATTCTATGCTAAGGGTTACTATACATACATATGAGACTTTTCTGAGGAATTTCCCAACACATCTGAAGAAAATGTTCATGACAGTTTTGTCTTATTTTCACTTTCAGCATGTCTTCACATTGTCTGTAGGAAAGAACAGCTATCTAACGCTAGCCAGAGCATTAAACCCCCACTTGATGTCAAAAAACAGTGAAGAGGTTTCCGGTGCACCGTTACATTGGCATTATTACGGCTAAGTCTGTCTTTAGTGATTCACCAACACCTTTTATGAAAATGTTCATATTTCATTTTGTTGTAGTACCTAGATAAGTATTTCCTTATTCAACAACACATCTTGGATAAATGTTGACATTTCCTGTGGTTATGTCTTGGTTCCGTAATACTGCACTTGTACATTGCTCATATAATAGATTTCGGTGGCTTTTTAGCAGCTATCTACATACTGAGTTTCTTTTATTTATTTAATCATTTACAAAAATAGCTGAGGAAGTGACGATATTCCCCTCAGTTTTCTATTGTTGTCACTGACACCGCACCTTCGCATTTCTGTACGCATGACTTAATGTCTATGTCCTAGGGCACTAGAGCATTTCTTGACGGTACAATTATGCTGTAATTACACTTACACATACGCTTCAGAAGACGTGAATGGGGGAACGTGCAGTTCATGTGGAATCTTCTCATAAACAGTAATCCCACGGCACCATCGGTCTCATCCGCCTTTCTTTAGCATCGTTTCCTCCATTCTCATTGGCTTTCTGCTTCCTTTTTACTCTTTTCACTAAAAAGAGGATTAATCCTTTGCATTAATCCTGCTTTCTCCCTTCTATTCTTCTTCACCGGTGTTGTTTTTGTCTTTTAATCCGACAACTCAAATGTAATCTAGTTCCTCCTAACACTCCTTTCCACCGTCTCTCTTTGCATCTGCGATACCCTTTATCGTTCCTCTTCTTTTGTTACTAATATCTCTTTCTCTTGGCTTCACCACCTTTTTCATGGTTTCTTTAATTTGACTATAGCTGTTGCGTTGGAAATCAAACTAAGTTAACACGCCGTTATGCAGTTCAGTGTTCGTTCATATAGAGTTAGATTGATAAATTGGTTTTCATTAAACATATAGCATAAAATCAGTCTACTTGGCTTCCCAGCTGTCTGGCAAGAATTAGCAAGTAACCTAATGAGCACCAACGGACATTTGGTTGTTTGATTTGATTCGGACAACTTTCATGAGTATCATCTACCCATACAGATAGTTAGTTCACCCAGCTTCTTCACAAAATAGCTATCATTAGCAAATAACCTGGCAAGCTTCATAGGTTATTAATTCCAATCCTGTTGCTAGCTTGCTCCATGTTACTAGTATTTACTCCATAGGAATGTGGAATTTTAACATGGTTGTTTGCAGTCTTTAGGGGCTTTAAGTGACATTCTTCTTTCCTTAAGCCTACCCCCAATCATGATATAAATCTAAAGGAAAAAAGGGTTTTAGTTCACTCATTAGCAAGGATTTGACTAGCAAGCAACCCAACTAACATCAAATGACGATGATCACATGACTTTAATATGTATTAATTAGCACATCACAAGCAAGTTTGTGCAGCATGACTAGCAAGCAAGCTACTTAATGAATGATAAAGCTCGACCTAACTAGCATTAGCAAATAACTTTTTATATTAATTAACAGTTTTTACGCAAGTAACATAACTAGCGTGTGTGTGTGTGTGTTAGCCATCCACTTAGCTACTCTTACTAGCAAGTTATCAGCTAGCATTGGCCAGTAACCCACTTACACTTTGCATGAATTGTGTTTTTCTTAAATAATGAAACTAAGGTGTGTGCAACACCAGTCTACGTTCATCTGATTGGTGGGATGCAATGCAGAGGATTAAAAATAAAAGCACAAATTTGAAATCCACTGAACTTTTGCCATCTCATCATTTCCTTCTTCTCTTTTCTGTAGCATCTCTTCATTATCTCCATTTTATTCTGCTCCCTTATCCCCCATCTCAGGGCTATACATCAGTGCCTCTTCAATCCCTCACCTTCGTATTCAGCTTCCTCCATTACGTCTTTTTATAGTCAGACTCTAATTTAATCGAGTCGCCTCTGTCCCCGCACACTTTCTGTACCTTTTCCTCTCTCCTTCTCTCTCGTTCTCCGCATTCTTCCATCTGCAGTTCTGTATTCTCACTTCTCGTCTTTCATTCCCTGCTTCGCTTTTTCACGCTTTCTCTCTGGCCCCTTTTCCCCTATGTCTCTTAGTGGTGTGCATCAGTTTGTCTTCTGTTAATCTAAAGGCTGTAATCTAATTCCTTCAATTTCACCATCCAACTTGCTGCTACTTTCCCTCCTCCGCAGGTCTTAACTCTTCCCCTGCAATGCCTCAGTCAGTCCTTTACTTATTTATTCTCACTTGCCATGACTCTCGAGCTGCGTTTCAAGTCATATCTTCAGAATAAGAATTAGATTTATTGGCCAGGTATGTTAACACACAAGGAATTTGGTTCTGGCCATTGGTGACGCATCATGTGTCTGAAAAAACAAGAGTAGTTATGGCATAGTAGATTATTTTAATTTATTTTGTACAGTTATTATCGAGGGTGATGGCATGAGGAAAAAGATTGTGTCCAGGATGTGAGGAATCTGTAATGATTTTCCCTGCCCGTTTCCTGATTCTTGAAGTTTACAAGTCCTGGAGGGTAGGCAGGGGAGCTATCCCTATTGGTTGCAGTCTTTTCCTATCCTGTTTTCTGGCTGCTCTGAACCAGACCATGATGGATGTCCACAGAAATGTTTCGATAACTTCAGTGTGGAACTGGCTCAACAGCTCCTGTGGCAGTCCATATTTCCACAGTTGTCGCAGAAAGTATATCATGGAGTAGGGCTGAGGAGAGTCTCCTAAAGTTCACGGTCATTTCCACAGTCTTGTGTGTGTTCAGCTCCGAGTTGTCCTGATGCACCAGAGCACCAGCTGTTCAACCCCCTGCTGATATGCAGGCTCCTCGCTATCTTGGATGAATCCAATGACCATAGTGTCATCTGTAAACTTCAGGAGTTTAACACTTGGGTCCTTGGAGGTGCAGTCTTTGTGGAGGGAGAAGAGCCGTGGGGAGAAGACACATCCCTGGGAAGCACCAGTGCTGACTATCCATAATCCCAGAAGTAAGTTCCCTCAACCTCACCTGCTGTTTCCTGCCTAGCAGAAAGCTGGTGTTCCACTGACAGATGGTGGGGGAAACATTAAGCTTGGGGAGATTGGAGGAGAGGATTTCTGGAATGAAAAAAGTTGTTTTGAATGCCAAGCTGGTGTCCATAAATATGACCCTGGACAGTCATGGTATCGTAGGATGTAGTGGAGTCCCATACTGACTGCATCATCTGGTGACCTGTTTGCCTGGTAGGCAAACTGCAAGGGTTCTATCAAGTGTCCTGTGATCTTCTTCAGCTGGGCCAACACCAGTCATTCAAAGGTCTTTATGACCACAGACATTAGAGTGACATGCTTGTAGTCGTTCAGTCCTGTGATAGAGAGGTTCTTGGGGATCAGGATGAGTATGTGAACTAGGGGTGACTTCACAGAGCTCCACGCTTTTGTTGAAGATTTTGTGAAATTGGAGCCACAGACTTTGAGACAGGAGGATGAGATGCTATTTGGACCTGGTGCTTTTCTGATTTTTTGTCTCTGGAAGAGTTCAGACATTCAGGTTTTTAACCAGGTCTTTGTTTGCTTCAGCAGTGGGGTATTGGGTTCTGCAGTTTGTGATGTTTTGCAGGCCTCTCCACACTGATGCAGGGTCATTTGCTGAAAACCATTTTCAGCTTTTCGGTGTACATTCTTTTAGCCACTCTGATCACCTTTGTAAGGAAGTTCCTGGCCTGCTTGTACAGGGCTCTATCCCCACTTCTGTAGGCATCCTCCTGTCTTAAGGCTCAGCTATACTCCCTTGCCGACAGGCACGTGGACGGCTGAGGACATCACAGACACTTAGTTGTTCTGATTATACTTTCTGGTCTGCTTGGAGGAGGTGTTCCATAGTAGATTGGGCATCTACATCAAAAGTAGAAGAAGAGCAGCTTTGCCTGTTGTACTTAGTGCAATCACGTGAAAACAATGAAAAGCTTGGAAAGCAAGAAAGTGGTGTACGTGGTGGCTCAATGACAACAGGACCAAAGACAGGGAGTTCAGCATGTTGGTGTAGGAAATGTATCCAGTGGACAAGAAGAAGTACCATCAACACTGGACAGAGTCTGGGCAACTTCCTTTCACGAATTTTTGCACATTTGAGTGTGTTTATATTGTTTTAAAGATCAATTGTACAAATGCGGTTTAGTATCCGATTTGTTTTTTTGGTTGGACATTTGATACATCTAAGGTGGCATATGA
>JAQMCW010000014.1:14649519-14664840 GCA_030068335.1 Chrysichthys cranchii | reverse complement strand
TACCATTTCCACTTTCTTGGGACCCGTAATGAAGCTTATAGAGCAAAAATGCAGAGAAACACAACGGAAAAAATGCGCTGAACACGTTCACACCACGAGTGCTTGAGCGGAACTGAATGTCTGTGGCGTGAAGCGTGGGTCGGCTGTCCGTACGTCAGGCGAGGATTTGGTCGTTGGTCGGTACAAAATCTGTTCAGGAATTTAGTTCGTACGTCGATTTGTTCACCATCCGACGTGTTCATGAGCCGAGAGTCCACTGTGTATGTGTGTATATATTTCAATCCTAGGATATGAAAGAAAAAAAACAGGAATACAGTTCAGTTCATTTTCCTTCTCGGACATTCATGGAACCGTCATCACGCAAACGCACTTTTGGAATGGGATTCCTCAGTAATACATGGCATGGCCAGGGAAAACTGGGAAACGTTTTGTACTAGGGTTTCATAAAAATCTGTGTGAGGCAGTTCCCTCAAGCGTCGGGGGAAAAAAGAAAATGAAAAAAAGATGGCGGAGCGAGCCTTCCAGCGATGCCTGCCTGCGAATTTTAAATATTTTCTAAATATTTTACAATTTTTATCGCCTCGCAATAGTCATCGTGACTTTGAAAAATCCTAAGTCGGGCCATCGGAACTCGGGGGGCGCCTGAAATTTGTTGCACAGATGGTCCACAACATTAAATCTAAATATAAACAAAAAACCATGCGATGTGCTTCAAATACAAAACGCAAAAAGTCAAACCGCTCTCATATAAGAGGGCTAACGCACTTACAAGTACGCTTTTATTGGAAAATAATTACCATCAGATTGATCCCGATAACTACTTTTCATCACACCACCATCCTGTCGTTGATCATTTTCCTCAAACAGCACAGCACCATGATTTTGCATACTGTATAAATGACAGCAAGTCTAGCTTTGGAGACAACAACTGCATTTTAAAAGCTTAAAAAGCCTTGCATTCTGCACGTGTGTGTGTGTGCGCGCGCGCACGTGTGTGTGCGCGCGCATGTGTGTGTTGGAGGTATTTGGAAACATAATGTCAGGGTAGAAACGTGCAAGGTAGTAGGAAAGGCTGCAGGGCTGTAACCTGAGAAGGGGTTAGCCATGTGCCCCGAGGTTCGCGAGACATGTGATTGCATGGCTTCAGGTATGCATGCCTCTCAGAACACCGCTGCAGCGTTAGAGGAAGAGCTATTGTTACTCTCGAGCGTGGAGAAGTAGGTTTAGAATAAACGTCCAGGCGAGTTTCTGAAACCAAACGACATGCCTCAGGAATCATACTGAAGATGCTACACCTCTGTAGTGTCAGCATCGTGGTGGAAGAACCTTTCGAAGAACGTTTGTGACAGCATGCGGGATGTTTTTTTGAGCAGCTTACAGTCGGTAGATTTTTAAAAAAAAAGTCCCGTCTTTGCATGTTATCAAGGAGCTTTGTGGGAAAATGTTTGCAAGCAAATAAGCGTTCGTTTCAGGGCTCACCATACTTAAAGCGGAGGTGACGTCTGGGAGGGCTCGCGTGAAAACACAAGCGCCTTTGCCAAGTTTAGCAGCTTGCAAACATGGATCATATTAGCCATCGAATATGAATGCTCCAATCCCAGGCTTGCTCATAGGGGGGGGTGTTTGTTCACATCCATGACATCCATTTTCTCAGCCAAACCTTGCACACTAAGGTCAGTTAATCAAATGACCTCTTGCTGAGAAAAGAAAAACGCTCAGGATCATAAAATAGGTCAAAAATCTGGTTTGCAAGAGTACCGATGACCTCCTTAGAAAAACGGAACATCTCTCTTTTGATGGAAATCAAAATCTGATAGAATGCAAAACTTTAGCAAGAAGGTAGCGGGTATCGCGCTAACTGGATTGATCAAATCAGACAGCCAGAAAGCACCATGCTCTTGTAGACGATCTCCAGGGAGCAGTTAGTGGCCTGGTCCTGGCCTCCAGTGTGCTCTTCTAAGGGCAGGGCCGACAATCCAGCTCCAGGTTTCCGCTCTCAGACAGGTCTTATCTGCTGTCAGCAGCTTCAGGGGGGTGATTTTGCTTTTAAAATACCGCTGTCGTGGATCTTTATGCTAGCGTTCATTCAGAATTATGGCACAAACGCATCTAGGTGTGTTTTATTTAAATATTCCTAAAATGCTTAACAATAAGTGTGTATGAGAGAGAAATAAAATTCGTAACCTTTCATATGCGTTATCGCTGCGTGCTAACATTCCTGAGTGGATCTTAGCAGGGTCAAAGATTCATTATCCATAGTGCATTGGTTGAAGTTTCCTGATAAAAGTCACACATACACAAGACCGCTGCATAACCTCTTATTTGGTTCCTTTGTTAAAGGCAAGTGTAGATTATCCATCCTGTAGATCAGCCTTCTGTAATATGTGGATTTTTACCTTATATGATTTCGAAGGAAAAACACACCAGCAAGAACACCGCAAAACAGCACATACCTCCTTCACACCCTTTATCCCAATCCATACCAACTAAATCCCAAAAGGAAATCCCAAAAAACACCCCATTGTTAGGGTTGGCATGACATACCTGTGTTGAACTGTTGGGAAGTTTTTCATCTCTTCACACTAGGCCATTCATTTATCAGCTGGATAAAAATCCAGTTAACATCAGTGCGAAGGTGTGTGCGGGTGAATGCTGGCGTTTGTCGACAAACATTGCAGATGATGTTGGTTTAGTTGTTGTATAAGGACCTTTAAAAAGCCCTGAGCACTTCTGGTGTTGAGGGAGAAGCAGGAGTGAAGAGGTGAGTCATTAGCGGTAGCTTTTGCTAAGACTTAGGAACATGGTTGAAGGGGAATACCTGTCATTGCCACAGGCGTGACTCGGCAAGAGTGAGTTTGAGTGTGTGGGTGTCAAACAAATTGGGGCAAATCAGCACAATGACAGACGGAGCGCCGCGATAGCATTTTTTTTGTTGAAAAACAAGAGGAAGAGTTTTTTAACGAGGATTTAAAGCAGGAAGCAATATTCCACCTAACCTTTGGCTTTCTGAAAATATAGTGAGGTGTAATTTTGTAAGTGTAATTGAGAGTAGGTTTAAGATGCAATAGAAATACTATGTACGATACATAAGACTACAGTTACGCTGCATTGTAAATAATACTCTCACAAACAGAAGTGCCATGAGATGATCAAATCATTATTCACAATAACTCCTTGCCCTCTTCGAGACTCAATGCAGAATGGTTTTTTTCCCCCAATTCATGATGTAATTATGTTTACCATATTACCGGTACTGGGATTTAGCACCACCAGGACACCATCAAGTGGTATTGGATCAAGAACCACTGGAGTAGCACCATGAACCAGGACTGAGCTTTACAATCACTGGAATAACACCATCTACCATTACTGGGTTCGAGAACCACTAGGATGACACCATCAACTATTATGGGTTTGAGAGCCACAGCGATAAAATGACCAACTAGTATTTGGATCAAGAATCACTGGGATAACATGAGTAACTATGTTTGTGTTTGAGATCTGCTGGTATTACACTGCTAATAAATGGTGACATGAATAACCACTGGGATAACTGGGTTCGAGGCCCACTGGGTTATCCCAGGGGTTCTCAGTCCCAGTAATGGTACAGTCGTTCTCAATCCCAGTGCTGGTGGATAGCACTGGGATTGAGAACCACTGGGATAACACTGTCTACCAGTCCTGGGATTGAGACCCACTGGGATAAATCCATTAACCGGCACTGGGATTGAGACCCACTGGAATAACAGAATCCACCAACACTGGATTTGAGAACCACTGGGATAACACTGTGTACCAGTACTGAACCTGAGAATCGCTGGGATCCCAATATGCCCAAAAGCGACGTAATGGGTCTTTATTTTATCCTGACTCAAACAGGGAGGTAATGAGCCTTAGACCAGCTGAGCTGGAAGCAATAAAGGCTCTCTGGGATGTACAGACCACAGGCCTCACAGCTTGTGACAGGTGTCTTTTAAATAAACAGTCCCAGACAAGAAGGGATTCCCTTAGGGATTCATAAGAGGATCTTATTACATGCTTCTGTCCTCAACATCTCTTTGCTATGTTAATATCCCGTTGGTAGCTGTGCTGAAAGTGATACAGGGAACAAACATTACAGCTTGTAAATGACAGACAATTAAGGGTCCCCCCCAATTGCATGATGTATCAAAATCTTGTCTAGATAAATCATAACACCTGTTGGGGCTTCTGCAACCTTTTTGTCCAAGGAAGAAAACAAGGGAGACATAGCTCCTGTATAGAGTTCCTCTTGACCTCCAAACCTCCAGCTCCCATTAAAAAGTCCTGAAGTCCTCGTAGGCCTCCCAAATCAACATCCTATCCCTAACCCAGACATTTGACATCCAGGGACAGATGCATTTGTTCCTGCCCCTCTCTGCACCTGTGAGGCCCTGAAACCAAATCTCTAAGTCCAATCATGTGCCACCCCAGTTTATAATATGGCCATCTACTTCTGGCTGCCCCAAGTTGCCCTGGAGACCAAATGTTATGAAGCGGCACTTTTATTTTCCAGCTGGAGCTGCATCAGTAAGAAGCATTCAGATCCATCCGCCATGCTGCAGCGGGAGGCCCTGCCAGCTGCTCCATACGTGGACTTTTTGGTGCATTTGCAGATTTACTTTCTCCTTTTTACTCCTTAGTTTCATGCTTGGGGTGTTTTTTTTTTTTTCATTCATACTTTTCCTCTCACAGACTCTTCCACACCTTTGTCACGATTTTCCCCCCCTTCCTTGGACGTAGTCTGCTTCCCCTACGACGTTAACTTTTCTTTCCTCATTTTTTTTCACTCCATCACTCTACCAGGCCCATGCCATTCCCATCCATCTCAGCGTCTGCCCAGTGGTAAGCTGCAGCCGGGCCTGTGTTCTGTGGCTAACCAGAGAGATGATTGATCTCAGCTGAGAAGCAACTGGCTGTATTAACCACTGGGATGTGTGATAAAAGGCTGATGCTTTGCTGCCTGGCTCAGCTAGAGGCCCGGCAATGGGGATGAGCCTACTGAAAGCTTTAGTCCAACCCTGCTGGGCTTAAAAACAGACAAGGCCGATCTCCAGGAGAGCTTCAAAGGCCTGTGTGGACAAATTATGATGACGAATCGCAGAGGAGTTAACTGAAACAGTATCGATCCTATCCATCATGGCACAGCAGGGATAACGATGGGAGAAGGCTTGCATGAGGTTTTTGTGTGATCTTGCTCCTTTGCTAAGGAAATATGAAATATGACTCGAGATCACAGCGGAGCCACCACCGCACAGCCACCAGCTTGCCTCAAATCATAACATCCTGTTTATATTGTTAAGAAAAAATAAACAGTTATAAAAGTCCAAGCTAGGTTTTAATGAATTGCAGACTTCACATGCATTCCAGTGCTTTGAAAGTTGATGGAGTACCATGAGTTCCATCAGTAAACTGCTCTCCGACAATAGTTTCTCTATTTAACATATTACTGTTCACTCTGCAGCAGAAGAAGAAGTGTGAAACCCTGGAATTAGGGCACGGGGTGGAGGGGGCTTTAAAAAGGCGTTCCTCACAAAGCTGAAGGGGGGCGTCATAAGCCAAGAGGAAAAATAAGAAATCAATTTGAATATACTCTGTAGAGCGAAGCAGATGAGGTCAGAGGGAAATGAATCCCTCCATTAGTGGAGATATGAGAGAAGGCAGCTGTTGGTGAAGCCCATGGCAGGTCACAGCTGTGTGGGAGACTACAGATGGGTTTTCATTAACCTGTTTAATGACCTAACGCTTAAAAAAGGGAGTAATTAAATTTTTTATTTCGAAAAAACAAAAATCTTAAATAAATCACATAAAATAACAATAACTATAACAAAAAAAAAAAAGATACATGCCCAAACGAGGTGGGTTTGTTTCAGACTCCAAGTCGTATAATGACGTGAAAAGGTAGTGGATGAAATTGAGATCACCGTGCCAACACATATCAGGTCTCGGTGAGCCACACCATGTTTAATTGGAATGAATCCTGGGGAAGGAGAAAACCCAGCTTTAACTGCATACCATCACTCAGTGGAAACGCCGACCATTTGCAGTCATATTCTGTCAGTTTTTTTCCCTCTATTTTGTGCAAAACTGGAACAGAAACCCACCTTATGAGTGAGACACGCTAGAAGTAGGATGACCGGGACTATTTATAACCATCGAAAAAAGAGGTGGTAGCACAGATTGACCCAGTAAAAAAAGAGTGAGAGAGTCAAAGAGAGTCAGAACCTAGGCAGACCTTGGAATAACAAGCAGGAAAAAGCCTGTAGTGGACTAGGCACAACTGTGCTTAACTAGGAGTGGCCTAGTCAAAAGTACTAATTAACCAGAAGTGAACTAGCCAAAACGGGGGTGAATCCAAGAATAAACAGAGCTTGTCCAGGTCAGAACCAGGGATTAACCCAGATTAAAGCTGGCCCAGTGTCAACTTTGGGGGCTCTAGCTTGGCACTTCTTATGCAATGCTGTGCCAGTGTTGGGTTATTGCTGGCAAAGAAACCCTGCCAATGAACAAAATGACACTGGCCCAACATTGGCACCATTTTAGTAAAAATCAGTGCTTCAGAAGAGTCTAGATCTGAATCAGTTCTTCGTTGAACTGGACTTGTTTCACCTTGGGTTCAAGCATCAAGGGTTCATTTGGGTCAGAACCAAGATTGAACCATGAATGATTCTTGCCGTACTGGTTCTAACCACTTTTACAACTCCAACCACCCTGCCCCACCACCAGTCCAGCAACAGGGGGCCTTTATTTCTTTTCTTTGGAGGAATGTAGGAGGGAGAAAGTAATCGAAGTTGTGCTGATGGTAACTTTGCATTCAGCCCTGCCAGACCCTTATAAAGGAAAAGGAATAGGGGCAGCTTGTCTGACTCGGGCTTGACCTGATTCAATGTGGCACTGAATGTCAGAAACAGTGCCAGATTCTCAGCTAATCTTCCCCAAAGCTATAGAATCAGATATTCTCATGGGCCATTACACTGCCGATTTGCTTGCTGCGTAAAACATGTTTACATCTCATAACGTGTCCATGAGTAAGTCTTGGAAAACTCAATACACTGAGGTGTCAGTTTGCCTCATGAAAGTTCACCATGCCTTAACGCTGCAAGTGTCCAACAGCAGCTCCACTGAGAGACACATTACAGATTTCTTACAGCTAGCAGGGGGGTCTTACATGGGCAGAGTACCCCAGATCATGTTCCTACACAAGGCTGGCGTGAAGACAGCAGACAGAACATCAAGCTTTTTACAGCTTTTTAATGCCAGTGGGGCATGTCGGCGTATATGCTGGCACCAGGGACTTTTTATTTCCTTCTCATCGAACCACATTTCTAATGCCAGTGTTCTTATTTCCAGTTTTGCTTTGAGTAACACTTTAAATAAGATAAGCTAGATCCCTAATGAACAAGGTAGAGGAGGACAGCGAATTGACACAAGGAAAAAAAAGACTCAAACAGGAACCTGGCCTTTTCTGGGTGACGCTGGATAAGCAAATCATTAGAGCGCTCAGGTGTAGAAAAATGAAGACAAACAATATTGAGGGTGTTGAAACGATGCAAGGGTTCACTATGAGCAGATTAAGAAGAAGAGTTCTGGGATGAGCACAAGGCAGTCTTCATGACTACACCAACAGTTCTTAGAGGGTACAAATCCTATTGGTTAGTCCCAGCGAAGGTTGGATTTCGGGACTTCCCCTAAATCAAACTACAGCAGCGTCAGTTTCTCCATCGTACAGGACGCTGACGATAAACTACACACGTACTCTCTTTCACTGCATAATGACTGCGATAAATATTAACAACTGAAGAGATTTTATGGAAAGTAAATGCATTCCAGCCACCACTGTGTCCTCAGACGGGGTTTTAGGCTCATGTCAGAACATCCTCTCTACCTAACCCTTGCAAGTTCCCAAGCTGGAAAAAAAGTGGACTTGTGCTACTCCAGGGACCCATGAACAGGGAAAACAGGACCTGTGTAGAGCAGTCTTGAGCCCAGAGATAATAAATATAGCTCATTATCCGGATTTGGAAAACACTGGTGGTGTTGTAGACCTTTGCAGGAACTGCTGGACAAAAAAAATAAATAAATAAAAAGTCGAACCTAAAAAAAAATGTCCTGGACATCAGGAGAAAGATTTAAAGTGATACCAAGCTTGCCTTTATATTAGCTAGATCTTTGTCAAACACTTTCAACACCGAGTATGAAAACTGTAATCTGTTTGTAGCCAACCATACCACTAATGAAACACTTCAGTCGTGAGAACCAAGTCGCTCTGCCGGATCCGTTCCAAACCTTAAAGCCAGTGTGTCAGGGTTTCAGCAGCAGCAAGCTGGAGTCCTGGTTCAGCATGTCAGAGCCAACAGTACACGCCTTTATACGAGCTGACAGCTTCCTCCTCTTTCTTCAGTCAGAGCCCTGATTATTCAAGTGCCTGATCTAACTCATGACAGATGACAAATTGCCAGTAACCCTTTTCAAACTCGGTCCCAACTAAAATAAGAGGAGATTCTTCTTGAGTGTATAATCCCGTCACTATCAAACCTCACACACACATTATACACTGGCCTGAATCCCTTGTGTGACTTCATATCCTGTCCCTCATCAGAACACAAACACTGCACAAGAGTAAGACAGCGTAATCGCTTCCTCCTTTGCAAAATAAGGGAGGAATTAAGACTAATGCATGTCCCAGGTTTAAAAGCGTGTGCACTGTACTACCAGGTGATGACACGACCGGCAGGTACGAGCAGCGTTCCAAACTGGAAGCGATGATGTACGGGAGCATCCGACGTCATGACTGAACTGACGACTCCTACTAAAAGGTCTAGTGGCTGTAGTGTTGTTACACGCCTTGGAAAGTACTGCGAGATGATGTTTAGCAGTACAAATGGCCTGCTCTGCTGGGACAGATCAGCTTAAAGTAGTCGGCTAAAAATAGCCTCACTCGTGGGTTAATGTGGAAATCGTTTGCAGGGGGGCTTGCACAAGTCAGGTGGTGTGCATGAAAATCCAAATGGTTTGAATCTCCTACGTGATTCTGTGCAAAATTGCATATAAAAGAGAGGCTCAGTGTGAATTTCGGTTTCCGGGAAGTCATGGTTGTATGGCTGAACCAAAAGCTCACTTTAGTTTTTCAACAGAAATCCGACGTGCAAGTTTCTGACCTCGCTTATTGGTGCGTGCGTCCTCACTACGGAGAACTCCGTTCATCACCCAACCTAGGAGTGTCTTTATAGGAAAAGGCCCATTACCCTGGCGACTGATAATTCCCCAAGGTTTCCTCAATGTTCTGTGCATTTATTCCTATATGAAGGTCAATTTCAGCATCTGTGTTGGGGTTTTGAACATCCTGAAGATCTTTTCTGGGGACGTGTTCCTTGCTTGCTGGAAATGTCCTGCTCAGTGCAAACTTCTTGTAATGCTGTGAATTCGTTTCCTTCCAGACCACACACACACTTCCAGGCCCCTGCCGACCAGAGAGTCTGTGTAAAATTCCACATAAAGAGACTCATTAGCGTGAATTTCCTTTGGGCGTCTTTAAATCGTATGCTTGTCAAGAGTTACTTTTTTATAGTTCGTTTTTATATCTCTTCCTCCCCTTTCGGTTGTACCCGTTGGGGGTCACCACAGCCGATCCCTGTTCACAATTTTGAATCTGGCACAGGTTTTATTCCAGGTGCCCTTCCTGACACAACCCTCTGCGATTTATCTGGGCTTGGGGCTGGCACTAGGTCTGCACGAACTTGTGCAAACCCAGCAGCTGGGGTTTCCTGTTTGAGTCCCCGGCCGTGGAAGTTATGGCATCACCGGGATTTGAACTTACAGTTTCAGTTCATTCAAGTTTACTGAAGTTGTTTAATATTCAGGACTTCATATTAACCCTTTGGGCCCAAAGGTATTTTCTCAATTTTTGGATATTTTCTTAAATCACCTTTAAAGGCACCTGTATTTAACATCATACCCATGGGTTTTATATCAAACTGCTGAAAGCGATCTCGGCTCTCTCTATAACGAGGTCCCATTTTAACTGGTAGGACTGCGTAAAGACACAATTTGGCCGCAAGTTGAAAAGATGAAGTTTGATTTCCTAGAATCTTTTCTAAAATTTACTAAAAAGTCATAACTCAACATGTAAGTCACGTACGACCTCACAATAAGGTGGACTCGAAAGGGCAGACACTACAGATCCAGGCGATGTTTGAAGTACATTTTGTCACCGTATTATCGCAAAGATATTAATAGAAACATTCGGGCATGTTGGATTTTTTTTTGTTTGTTTGGTTTTTTTTTACACGGGGGCATCTTCATAGGAATTGAAAGCAATCCAAAAACAAATCCTCAATTTAAGACGAATAAGATGAGTCACTCGATTCGGACAAAAGTAATGGCACCCTTTATGAAGTGTATGAAGACGTGTTAGTGTGTGTCTGTTGTAGCTGATGCGCCGCAATGGCTAACGAAGTTTTATCGCACACCACATTTAGTTGGCACCTTTTCACCATTTATTCGTGATTCTTTTTATTTAGTGTTCTCTGACCTTTGTAGATGTGGCCAAATGAACGCCCCTAGGTTTCTGAAGTTACGACCGACTGGCGTTCGTCAACAAAATCAGCAAAGCTATTACAAATACAGCAGGGACGTTTAGTTTAACTTGGCCCGATGGATCATTTCTGCACAATTTTGCCAAACGCCCACCGTGTTGAATTTAAATCTAATTCATGATATCAATTAGAAAGAACTCACACTTTTCTTTCAGCTGATACATTATGATGGATCGACAACTTGCACGTCTCTCTCAAGCTTAGCTTCTCGAGTGACGTTTCTCCATAGGCAACACAAACCAGTTTCTCTCCCTGTCTCTCTCTCTCCTTCTCTCCCTCCCTCCTTCTGTCTCAGCAGGAATTCTCACTTCTTCTCTCTAATCCTTCTCTCCTGTGTGCCTCTTGCAGTTTATGACAGCGACCTGACAGCCCTAAGCTCTGTCAAAATATCAGCCAACTTCAGCCCAATGCATGCACACACACACACACACACACACACATGCACGCTTGGCCAGCTGTGGCACCCTGCCAGCAGACACCCAGCCGGGCGATGACGGGACATGCTGTTTTATGAGTTTTCAATAGAGTGACTGATGGAGCTTACTGAATCAATTCAGGCTGTTCTGAAAAAGAGTGAGAGATGCTAGAGAGAGGAGAGAGAGAGAGAGAGAGAGAGAGAGAGAGAGAGTGAGTGAAAGTGGAAAAGAGAGAGAGATATACAGATGGTATGTAATTGTGTGCAGTGTGTACGAAACAAGCCATGTTCCAAGAGCAGGATTTGAGTTATGTTTAATGTTATGAAACACGAAAGCGCAAGATTAAAGCTATACTCGCGGCTTTGACTGAAGTTCCTGGAAAATATGACAGCATCTTTGATTTATTTGTTCTGAATGCATTTCATAACACCCCCCCCCCAGTATATCAAAATCCAGGCAGCTTTTGTTTTTCTTTTGCCCTTCGAACAGGTGCTGTGACTTCTATAGTGATGTGACGTACTGTACATGTTATAGGGTTATTTCTGCATTAGCAGTAAGTCCATTTCTGATAGCTTTTACAGGAGGCATGTTAGAGCAGCCATTATGGTCATTAAAATGGCCACACACACACACACACACACGTACATGTTGTCGTAAAATGCACACAAAAAAAACCACAGACTGGCTTTTCAGGTCAATAATTAAAATATGAACGCATTAAATGAATTATATTTATATGTACACACTGTGGATTTCCACATTAATAAAACTTACTTTATTATTGGACTTCAGTGCCATCGTTTGGTCTTATTTTAAAAGTGACTTTCTAATACAAGTACTTTTGTTCTTCTTTTTTTTTTTTTTTTTTTTTTTTTTTAAATTTATTCAAATAATTTTTTTTCCCTAGCCAGAATTATGATGTTTCATTATTTCCATCTTCAAAATAACCGTGTTTTGGAAATATCTTTTGGTGAGAGCACGTAAGAGCACAATTCATATTTTAAAAAAATTTAAATAAATAAATAAATAAATAAATAAATAAATAAATAAATAAATAGAATAAACAAGGGCTTATTAGCTCATGTTAAGCTTTGACGGCTGTAAATATCGATCATGACAAACATGATACCGCTAACAAAAAACCTATCTATATCTCTTGAAATAGCTAGATAATACACGAAACTACATTATTATGATAATGGCTATTGTTTATTTTTGATCATGATAATGGTTATTGTTTACCTTGATATTAAGTAACATATTGGTCTAAATGTTATTGTCGTGATGTTTTTTGAAGTTGTTTGAACAACCACTCAACTTGCACATTGGTCGTAAGGCTTCGTTGACAAGCTATCAAAGAGAAATGTGATTTTTACCTCGTTTGGAAGGATGATAACGGACAGATGGATGGATGGGTGGACAGAACAGGCAGGCAGGGCAAACGGGTGAGTAGGCAGCCAGGGTGGTAGGTAACAAACAAAAGATACAGACTCCAATTATCCAGAAAATGGTTATTTACAAGATGGGTAGTTGAAATGGGTACAAAGTACATCAAAAGAGAGATCAAAAACATAACTTAAGTAGCTCAATGGCAATAAAGAACTATATGCCCATAATGTCTTCCAAACTAAAGTCCTAAAGATCAAAGGTGATCGGCAGCCATTTTAACTTCAAAGCTCTCTCAGGCCCTATCAAACTAAAAGTCCTATACCAAATAAAAGTTACGAACTAATGGATATAGGCGCTCCTGGAGCACATTAACTCACTCACTCACTCACTCACCTTCTGCCGCTTAATCCTGTTCAGGGTCGCAGGGGGAAGCTGGAGCCAATCCCAGGTGACTTCAGGTGGGCGAGAGGCGGGGTTACACCCTGGGCAGGTCACCAATCTACCACAGCGCGACACACAGAGACAGACCACCATACACACTCACATTCACACCTACGGGTAATTTAGAGTCGTGAAATTAGCCTAATCCCCTCTGTGCATGTCTTTGGACTGTGGGAGGAAACCGGAGAACCCGTTTAATCAGTGTTTATGAAAGGAGTCTCCAGTGTCAGCCCTTCGTATCAGTCCGAGGTTTCAATCAGGAGTGCTCAGATGCAGTTTTCAGAAACATCCACAAAACAAGTTAGTTCCTGTTCTCCCATGTTATAGATGCTAGAACGTATGACATTGTTCCTCCTTTACCCTCTCTCTCTCTCTCTCTCTCTCTCTCTCTCTCTCTCTCTCTCTCTCTCTCTCTCTCTTAAATCCACCAGCTCACTCATCCCAGAAACCAATGCATTGTTTTTGGTTTGAAAGCACATAAGTGAGCTACATGCTAGCTCTCTGTGCAGCAAAACTTCCACAAGTTCACTGTTAGTGATCCCTTTAAAACATGTGGTGAACTTTTTCTTCATTCACGTGGCATACATTGAAGCTCGGAACAAAATCCACCTTATGTTTATGTTCCTTCGTGGCCACTTGCAAGATGGCGAAGGCTAGTTTGGGTCCATTACTTATGGAAGAACCGTACAACCATGGAATAGATCATGTATCACTCCAGGCTCCATCTTACATCTCCAGGATGTTGCCGAATTGCTACAGATTGATACTGGAATATCGACGGCATCCAAAATGGTGACTTGCGACTTGGGGCAGAGGATTTTGGGAAGGAGTTTAACAACAAAAAAAAACCCCAAAACAAAACAAAAAAAACCAACAAGAACACAGCTTGTCGTGAACCACAAAGAGTAAACTTCTTTGTCCTGGAGATGTCAGAAATCCAAAAGGTGCCTGTTACAATGCGCTGACACTGGAGTCTCCTTCCATGAAAGTGACACACCTAAACATCTCCTTACAGAAAACCTCTCCACATCTACGACTGAACACTAGTTTTTAATCCGTTTAAGTGAGAAACAAATGAGAACACTTTACAATGTTGAAACGTCTAAATGCACTGGTCTTTTTTATTTTTATTTCTATAAATAATGAGTGAGTCTAATATACAATAAGATTCCTGCGCATTTGGGATTACAATAAGGACATGAAAATAATAAATACTCGCGATAAGACCGCATTCCCTCGACTGAAATATCATGAAAAATGAGCAGATCTGTCCAGAGTGATCCTGCCATTATTCATGTGGAAAAGCTTTGCGGCTTAGCTGGCAAACATGCTAACATGGCCTAGATTTAGAAAGTACAGTCTGTCTGTGTTTATTTACAGCCAAGCGGCTGCCAAGGATTCGTCAAGCCTCCTGCGGTGCTTTCAAATTGCCATCGATCTCAGGTATGCCGACTTGAAAACAGCCGGCACCTTTGATTTGATTTGATCTGATTTGATTTGGCAGTGAAAAAAAATCCTTCACGTCGCAGCAGGTGATTAAGAAAGCACAGCGACGCCGAGAACCGAGAGTAAACAAGGCCAGTTTTTCCCCACCATTACTTCTTTCAGCATCAAAGCCTCCACCTTTCTGAGTTCTTGGTTGTTGTTTTTTTAAATGGTGTTCTTATCCGTTAGTGACGTATTTGTGTAAAAGGTGAAAGAGCCGCGTGGTGAGAGACAGCGTGCAGGCGTGGATGATGAATGGAAGGATGGAAGGTTGGAAATGGTCTGGAAAACCGGTGCAGGTACCGCCTGGGCAGCCACCTTACCATACGTACGCCCACAGACTTCTGTAGCATGTTCATAAATTCCAAACCTTACGAACAATACAACCCATTTTATTGACTTTATATAAAAAGTACCTTGTGTTGGAGTTTCCAAAATGGTGTCTTATTCCCCCTTCACTGTGAAGGTTCATGTAAATTTGAGGTATTCTATATTTTCATGCTGGAATTTCATGATTGGAGGCTAACCAACTGAAGTGCATTATGGGATTTCACACGTTCATAGTGGATAGATGGAATCGCAACTTTGGACAAACTTATAAGCAGGCACGTTAAAAGAATCATTTATATTCATCGTTCTATTGGTATCGTGCAGAAAGACAGCAGCTTTCATGCTGAAAGAGATTTCAGTTAAACTTCGCCAAATCAGGCGCACATTTCCAATGCTAAATTAGCTGCCTAGTCACTAAAGTGTTTGAGAATATCGTTTTGATTGTCATATATGTGTTTGCTGGGTGTGAAGATCTTTAGCCAGCAAATTTTACTTTAATTTGAATTGAGCTAGCATTATTTAACGAGGTAGGATGGCATGATGGTGTGGGGTGGTGGTTAGCACCGTCGCCTCACAGCAAGAAGGTCCTGGGTTCGATCTCTGGGGTCGACCTGGGTGCCTTTCTGTGTGGAGTTTGCATGTTCTCC
>JAQMCW010000014.1:14575792-14585925 GCA_030068335.1 Chrysichthys cranchii | reverse complement strand
GGGGAGAACATGCAAACTCCACACAGAAAGGCACCCGTGCCGAACCCAGGACCTTCTCGCTGTGAGGCGACAGTGCTGATCACTCAGCCACCGTGCCGCCCTATTATTATTATTATTATTATTATTATTATTATTATTATTATTATTTACTTAAAGGCAATTTTTCCCCCTCACAGATTCATTCATATTAAATTCAGCCAATTCAAACACAGTGATTTCATTCAATCAAATGAATACATTAATCAACACACTTCTCACATGATAAGAACGGAAACTGTACGAGCTGAACGAGTGCGTTTATCTGTTCAAGGCTCAGGGAGTCTTTTCTTTTCCCACAATGCACCTCGGCCTGACGTTGGAAACCGGAGCGATCCTACAAAACACAGGACAAAACCAAGACCTCAGATATGATCATGGCGTGCATCCGTGCGTCCACACGTAGCCATTTATAGTCATCTCTGAAGCTTCCCTCATTGGATTAGTGCTTTAAAATACTCCACGGCGTCTGAGGATGGACTTCCCATCATCCACCCATCTGCTAAACTTCCCCTTCTTTACCAGGACAGGACTGAAGGATCATGGGAAACTAAACACACTATAAAAATATAAATACTTCTTCCTTAAAGCCCATGCAGCACATTTCTGTTCTAACGAAACGTCTTAGAGAGCCAGGAACCTTGGCGTTCCTGAGTCCGGGGCTCGGTTTGACCATCCAGGGGGCACGTGGGGAGGGGATGTTGGAGGGAGTCGCTAAATGAAACAAGTTAGCCATTTCCTGTGGAAGACCACCTCACTGCCGAGTCCGTCCCACAGCGGGTGTGTTAACTAACGTGGTGAAAAGTTAACAGTTTCCCTTTATGGAGGAAAGGCGAGGGAACGCCGGCGAGCACAGACACGCCAATGTTGGAACCTTTTTCTTTTTTTAAAATTCACAAGACGGGTCATTTATCTGGTGTTTTTGAAAAATAATGTAAGTGAAATGTAATAAGAGTCAGATTTTGTTGTTTTTTTCTTGTCTGAGGACCTGAAACATCAGGTTTTTGAGTTTGGGGTCTGAGAACGTCAGGTCAAGTTTGATGACTCCCTAAATGTAGGTTCTTTAAAGAGGGAAAGAAGAAAGGAAAGAGATGGGCTGAGGGCAGGGACATCCTGGAGATATATGTAAAAAAAAATTACAGTCAAAGGTAGGGAAGGGTGATAGCGCAGAAATATCATATCGCGATACTTTTATAAGATACACGATATGGGTCAGGATGTGCTGGACAGCTCACGACACACGACGCAATGCGGAAAACTTTGGTGGAAGAATAAAATTCTGTCAAATAAATCAATAAATTGCAGCACGCGCAGCATCACAAAGCAAATCGTTTCCGTTCTCAGCACACTCAGTTTGGCACAATTGGACGTCAGAAGGTTGTTTAAATGCTTACATAGTTCCCGTCTGATTTCCATATTCTAGTTCTCAAATGTTTACGTAACCCTAGCCCCAGTTAAACATGTCCTGGGAAAGACACCAACACCTTTAGCGTACTATCATTGTTAGGACCTTGCGAATAACTGAAATAATTATTAATGCACCTGGTTAATGGTATGTGACCCAAATTGAACACGTAACCCATAACTTCGAACTCAAAAGGATTTGGATCTTTCCTTTCATTAAAAAAAAAAAATGCATTTTTTTGTTTTTATTTTTGACATTTTTTAAAAGCTATTTCCCATGTGGGGACCACCTAGATATCCCCACAAGATCAAACCTGCCAAACATTGTTAAGCTTAGAAAAGGGACAAGAGGAGAAAATGAATGCGAAAGTGTGTGAATATCCCTGGAGTCTGAAGACACTCCGGTCCCATCTTTAAGGAGCGTGAAGGTTTTGAGGATAAAGACTCAACTTTAAAACACGTTTTGACTCCTGAACCTGGATCCAGTAGAAGAAAGCGGAGGCACTGACAGATTTATAATGCTCTCGGCTTCTGCGCTCGTGTGTAATAGCAGGCTCAGGGTGTATTATGGAGCAGCCAGAGACAAGGCCTTAATTAATTTGAGATCTCAGCGCTGCCCTGCTTCCACATCGTGGCTTTTTTCAGGGCAGGAATGCCAGCTATTCAGGATCTGGCCAATCCGAGAGCAGCAGAGGCCCAGGTGATGATGGGCTTGGGGCTTCTGCTCCGATAGCAAAAGGATACTTTTCAAAAGCTAAAAGCCTTTTCCCAGCTTTAAAACAAAGCAGGGTGGAACGGAGCAGAGAGCAGACATGACTTTTCTTTCTTTTTCTTTTTTCTTTCTTTTTTTTTGTGCTTTCAGGACATTCCACAGTGAGAAAGTTGCTTAACAAGAACCACTTTAGAGCCATCTGGACCTTTAGCCATGCTCAACGTGCTGGGCACATTTATCATTTTTCTACAGCGAGAAACTTTTTAAAAACAGTCCCAACGTCCAGGGATACGGTGACTAACAACCGACTGTTTAAATGAAACGAACTTCAGTGATATAAAAGTAGACATGAAGAAGGACCGCAGAACATCACGTATATTCGCTGACTTAAGAGACAAAATGACGAAAAAAAAGCCTTTTTGCTTTCCTTTTTTAAATAATGCAACAGAAGAGGAATATTATTATTAATTTTGTATCTAAAAAACGTTTGTTCATGTATTTATATATATATTGGCTCTACAATACACTAAAGATTTATTTCCCCTGGAAAAAAAAAAAAAACATTTTGTTGGCAAAATATTTTCAGTATCAAACCAACAACAAAACTAAAAACTAAAAATAAAATAAAATAAAATAAAATTTCAGTAGTAATAATAATCATTTAATTGTTTTAAAATGCAAACCTGCAAAAATGTTCAAACAACAGAATAATAAAAGATAATATTCGAACATGTCATTTGAATAAATTGCACGTTTAAAATCCAATATTCATTTAAACACCTTTTTAATATTGCAGTCTTTTAATATAGTCAGTCTGTAATTTCATAACCCTTTCACGCACACTGATTTTTCGACCATCCACAGTTTACCAGTTGATGATTTTACGAGCATTTATTTAGCATTACGCACTCGTATAAATATCCTGAGACCAGACTGAATTTTCTTCCCGTTTGAAACTGGAAATAAATGTGTGATATTCACCATTCATATTCATGATCTATTTTATATAAAAGGTCCCCGTTGATTGTTTTCCTTGAGTTTCATTATTTTCACTAACATTCATGTTCAGATGATGGATTTGATCTGATTCCCTCAGGTTTCACACAAGCTCGTGGAGTTCAGACCAGCTCGAGTGTCAAGCTCAAGCTATCGCTGGTAATATGATTAATAATAAAGTGTTTTGGATTAAACTGGAAAAGAAGGCAGATGAGAAGCGTCTGTATCCGTCTTTAAGATAAATATCGCTTTGAGATTCGTTTAAGATACGAGGATTAACCCTGGAGAAGAAAAGAATGAGTATGACAAGAATGAAGGGTTTTTTTTGGAAGACTTTAAATATAAAGAACCTCCAGACTATGTATGTGTTTGTTAGGATTAGCTTTTTAGATATAAATTTATACATTTACAGTTAAATCAATTCTCTGAGAGGGTTCATTTTTATCACCAAGCTGGTGTTTATTTTGTCCCAATTGTTTTGCAGTGTTAATTTAACATTTCCGACATGTTATTAATACAACACGAGGCAGAGTTAAAATAACTCTATACATAGTCCATAATTAACTCTGCTTATCACCCGAGCGTGCTTTCATAACTCTGTAGGACTTATGGATCTCCAACACTTCTCAGCGACACCAACTCTCTTACATGGTCAGTTCCTTTAGTGTTTAAGCCATATCTTTACCGTCTCAACTCAACTCTATATAACATAAAGCTAACAGTCTAATTTTTGCACTCGGTGAGATTTTCATGCTAAAGAAAATCTAAACTTAAGTTGTGTTTTGAGCAATGCATTTTTTTCCCCTGCCATTTTATTTTAAGGGCTTGAGTTGAAAAGATCATTTAAAAAACAAAGAGCAATATCAGATGGGTCCAGATATCAACTGATACTCTAGGATTTATTATCACTATTAGTATTGAAAAATAAAAAGTGATGTTGTTTTGCACAATCTTTAATAAACAGCTAATAATTTTTGTTTTCCAGCTGCTGCATTTGCACCTAAAGATACAACCTGGTTAATCCTTACATCCAGGTTTACACTGGAGATGTCCAATCACACACATCGGATTTCCCCTGCATCTGCTTGTGAAGGATGCACGCACACACAAACACGTATTCGGTAGTTTTTGGGCCTGACAGGATGATTTTTTGGTGTTTGGTGGCCTTGTTTTTGGGGGAGGAACCTGCTGATTGCGCCAGATGGCAACTGTCACGGGTGTATTTGTTAACTCAGGAGAGACATGCGGAGAGAAAACCTTCCTAAGCTCAAATAAACAAACACAGGAGACCGAGGTGGCCGAGATCTCCAACCAGGAGCCGTAATCATGCACGGCTCCTTCTCTCTTTCTGTCCTCCAGCCTCTTCCCAGAGGCGGACGAGCGGATCCTGGGGCCGTTTTAATTTCATGGCTTGCATATGACTAGGTTTAACAGCTTATTATCTATAACATTATCCATATTATGAATATTGCTATATTACTAAGTTGTTTTACAGGCAGATTATTCACATCTGGTAAACATCAGGAACTGTATCTGGGCTAAATCTGGTTCATTTAGAGTGTTGTTTATTAATTGTCATTATCCCTGAAAAATAAATTAGTAAAAAAAATTTTTAATAAATACATCTGGATCATAATTACACACTTAAATGACCAGAACCAGATAAAACCAGTACGTGTTCCTGGGGTTGTGTGGGACGAATATAATGATAATTTATAGAAATCTCCTGAGATTGGTTCGGTAAAGAGGGATCTGTTTTTCTTTGTAACAATTAGAATGATAAAATGGAGGAATTTGGGATGTGGAGGATCGGCCCCTGATGTGAATTTTCTGCAGTAAAAATAGCTGAGTAGTGCCATAAATGACAGCCTTTTCAGGGTCTTTTATTATTATTATTATTTTATTAATTGTATTTCCGTAACACACCCAGAGGAATGTAGATCAACTCTGTGACCTAAACAAAACTTTATTAAAAACTTTATTAAAACTTTATGTGCCTTAAAATGCAGAATTTGGTCGATGGTAAATCTATTTTTAATCTCAGACAAACAAATTTATTGAGATGTTTACAAATAATTTCACATCTGATCTGAGACAAACTAAGACAAACTAATGATAAAGTTAAATAAAATAAAATAAAAATAAAAAAACTATAAACAAATAAGGAGTTTGGATTTTAGCTCCACAAACCTCTGAAATCTTCCTGACCTTCAATCTAAAGTCCAAAATTATAACGACTAATTCTCTCTCTCTCTGTGTGTGTGTGTGTGTGTGTGTGTGTGTGTGTGTGTGTGTGTGCGTGTGTGTGTGTGTGTGTGTGTGTGTGTGTGTGTTATACAGCATTCAGTTGACAAAATAGCATAATACAGTACACATAGGATTTAAAAATCAAATCATTACAGTAAGGTTAAAGTCACTTCAGTGTGGACTTTAGTGTTTTATAAACTCTGTAACCTTCAATGTAAATTTAACACATACAGTAACACTACTGGGTATCAGAACACAGAGACTATACTGTAAACTGTATAACTTTACTGAGTCTGTATAAATTAATACAGTATGTAATGTTCTAAACACGGCACCAGGCAGAAGTTTACACAAATCATTACATCTAAACCGCAGTTTCATTTAAACTGTTTATATCCCTTAAACATTTACACATCTATGCCTGTATGTCTCCAAAATGAAACCTTCTACTCCACAACATTTTACTAATTACACCATAATATTAATTTTAAATGAACAGGTTCTTCATTTAGCTCCAAACAGAGTGAGTTTTTCTTTAGAAGATCTGCTGAGATGGGTTGGCTGTCTGTACGTCAGGTGAGGATTTGTTCGTCGGTCGGTACACGATCTGCTCGGGAATTTAGTTCATACGCAGATTTGTTTGCCATCTGACGTGTTTGTGACCCGCTGTAAAGGCATTTACTCGTCCCTACTCTCAGTTAGCTGTAAGGTGTGATGACCTGTGAACACACAGCGGAGGAAACCCTCACTGTGGACGTCGGGGCTAATGTGAGCGCTCTGCTATCGCCTTCACAGATGAAAGCTGCAGTGTGGAACCCCTGTAAGCCTCAAACAGCTGTTTAACACCTCTCTACACAAACCTGCATTACATTATTTCATATCTCACTCCTATTAAATCGATATCGGATTGGAATCAAAGAAAATCGGGGCATGGATTACAACACTGAGCCCTAATCTGCACTAACTTTATAACAAAGTTTATAGCGTTTATTACAGTGTACTGAAAACTGGACACTTGTGATTTACAGTCCTCTAACACACACACACACACACACACACACACACACACACACACTTTCTGTACTGTACCGTTCTCAGAGAATAATATACAGATCATTGTGCAGAAAGATTAGAGAGAACTCTGAGATTAAGATTCTCAGCCATCATTCTGCTCCGTTTTCATAAACTCTACAGTGTGTATAACAGCCTCGTTTTCAGGATTATTTTGTTATAAAAAACAGTACATTTTTACAGCAAATGTCTCAGATAAGTGCACTAACTGTTGTAATTGTAATTGGTGCCTGTTAGACCGTGTAAAATATGTCCTAGTGAACTAAAACCTGCAGCTGCCATTAATAATCCCCAGCAGAGCAGAACCCACACCCTGTCTCGACTGTAAATACATCATATTACTGTACAACATTCCACTCTGTTACTTTATAAACCACCACAACGAGTTAAACCGAACCGGGAACATCACCCGACTCAAAAACACAGACCATAATAATCAGAGAAACTGTGAAATAATAAACCTGTTAAATATTTTCAGCATTAAGTGATGGAGCGATACTAATCATTTCATTAAACTAATTTAACTTACACTTTCTCTCATCACTGAGTTACACTTTGTTAGTTTCTTCTTAAGGTTACACCGGAATGGTAAATGTAACCATGGCAACAAGCACTGATGTTTTACTGCCATAAACAAAGAAATGTTGCCTGTGAGGCAGACAGCTGGAAAAACCTCCATCCTAGCCCACCCCCAATATAACTCCACCCCTTCTCACACTGAAACCACGCCCTCACCCTATCCCCACCCCCATCTGATCAAAAGCTATAAAAACAAACTCCACTGTATATAATGTTAACATCAAAGATATATAAAATGTACATAAATGTAAATAAAGCTCTAACTCCTCCCACATCTTAACCCCACCCCTTACTCTAATCTTAACCTTTCAGACCTCTGTACACACTTACGATCAGGAAAGTGTCTGCATGACATTCATATTAATCAGATTGTTAAATATCACTGTGTAACTGATTCTCAGCACCCACCTAATTAACATACTGTAAACGTTTTGACTGACTCGTGTGCTGGAGTATTTAATTGAAGTGCTCGTTATAACCCAAGTTGTGGTGATGAATAATCAGAGTGTACCCTTCTGGCCCTGAACCTCAGGGATCTGTTTCGGTTTTTCCGGCTGCTCGATCAGTTTTCCTTTGTGATATTTCTGTCCAATCCCATAAGGCACGTGTGCCGCGATGGTGCCGCTCTCTCTGGCTCCCTCAACATGGAACATCTGATCGTCAAAGAAGATGTGTGGTTTGATCTTCTCCAGGAGCGGACCTTTGGGAGCCCCAGCGAGGAAGAGCGCCTCGTCGATCTCCAGTCCCCAGCTGCGCAGAGTTTTTAAAACCCGAGCTCCAGAGCTCGCCGCACTGCGTGCCGTCACCAGGAACGTACGGATCGGGCAGTTCATCCGCTCATTCTTACAGTAGAACTTCCTCTGCAGTTTCCCCAACGCTTCCAGGAAACACTTCAGAGGACCCTGTGGACCGAGGCGATACATTTACTGTCCGGTGAGATGGTGCACCGATGATATCTGCTCACACCATGCTAATTTAGCAAACATACACCAATCAATAAAGATTATGTCGAGATCTTATCGTAATCATACCTGAGCCAGTGGAGTGTTCACATTTGCCTTTTCATGTGCAAAGAACTCGTCGAGTCCTTGCTGTTTCACGATGATCTCGGACTCGTCTGAGAAAAGCACCGCGTCGCCATCGAACGCTACTCTGAGCTGAGACTCACTCAACTCCATCTTCTTATCCGGAGTAAACAGGGTGGCTGCTGCGATGCCTTCCAGACAGACAGAAATAGACATAAATACTGGATATATAGATGCACCAACCCTAACCCTAACCCTATGTAATGGTTCACCTCTTCACACACACATGAGCCTGTTGATCATCTCACTCCAGATTACTTCCCCTGTGTTTGCTGTTCTAATGAGCTCCACACTTCAGGAAGGCTTTCCACTAAATGTTGGAGCGTGTCTGGGGGGATTTGTGTTCACTGAGCTACAAGAGCGTTAGTGAGGTCAGGCGCTGATGTTGGGACGTCGAGGAGGCTCCAGTTCCACTTCATCCCAAAGGGGTTCAGTGGGGTTGAGCTCAGGGCTCTGTGCAGGACACTCCACACACTTCTTCCACTCCAACTTTAACCTAAACACACCATGTCTCCATGGAGCTGGCCACATAGTGGACAAACAGTGTAGACAGTTATGGAATAGTTCCTTTGCTGGACAGGACCTTCTGCAGATCTTACACAGGAATCTGTCAATATTTATCACCAAAATCTGGTGAAAAGATCTGAGGGATTAGAGCGCAGACGAACCACGATCCTAAGCACCCCCAAGTATGATACAGAAAGTCTTACATTCCAGGATGATGAGGACGGCTGGTGACCTGGACACCAACGTTACCTGGCCAGACTCAGACAGGTCGCACTGACCTGTGAGATGCAGGGTGGGGGTGAGGTGCGGTTCCACATGAGACAAATCTCTAAATATTTCTAATCTGTAAACACTGAACACTGTATTCTCATTTCCTTCATGAAGGTTCAGTTTGGTGACCATAAAACCTGAAGCTCTGGTTCCAGACAGTAAAGTTGTTCAGTCCTCAGTGTTCACTTGAGAATTCTTCACATATTCTACAGGTGTGGATCTGTATGAGCTGCTGGTTAGATTACACCAACTGAGAGCAAGACGACTTCACTGCCTTCTTCATTTATGGGGTATCAGGCAGGAGATTCACCCCAGGACTGATGGAACCTTCCGGAGACTTTGGATTTGCTCTTAATAATGTCCACTAACACAGATGTGTAATAGAAGATGTGTAACTGTGACTCATCTCCATCAAAAGGTCCATGAAAAGAGCAGCACTTACTGAGTGAAATAAATTATATCTCATATTACATCCTAAAAATGGAGCAGTTTATTCTCAGACAAAAAAGAAAAACACACTGCACTGTTCCAGTACTAACAGAAGAAGTGCATATAGAAACAAGAATGCATTTCCGCAGAGAAAATGCGAAGTGTGCTTGTTCAGTGGTGCAATGTGCACTGAGTCAGACTGTAAGAGAAACCTCAAATGTGTAAACTTTCCAAGACTTTATTATTGTCTGTGTTCAGTTCCCGGTTTTGACCCTTTTGGCCAGTCACTCAGTAAAACGGGACCCGTCTCAATCACCTTTCTCCTGAACAAGCAGCCTTCTCTCACACCCTAGGTAGTGCACATGTAGGGAGAACAGAGCGATTTGGGACACTGGAGTTTTTGCAGGCTAGTGTGTTTCTGTTTTAAACAACACGGAGCGCATTTCGGCTCTGAGCTGAACGTACATCCAGAGTAAAGTGACTTTATGAATGTAAGGACCAATATTTACAACTCGGAGATCTGTTAAACCCGAAATGGCCGCTCAATTCGTTTAACTGAACCATAATGTTATCACGAAAGCCGCACACGGCTACGTCTCTTAGGCTCCTTCTGAAGCCGGCATTTAGCTCTTAATGTAACAACACAAAGCTCAACTGCTGTGTGACTAAACCGAGCTGACACGAATGAAAACTACAGAAAGACAAGCCAGTTAGCTCTATTAAATGTCCCTTATACAAACAGTGGCGTGTTCCAGCCGTGTGTGTGTGTGTGTGTGTGTGTGTGTGTGTGTGTGTGT
>JAQMCW010000014.1:14543581-14557595 GCA_030068335.1 Chrysichthys cranchii | reverse complement strand
TGACCATTGTGGGTTTTTCTTTCTTTAACAGAAGGGTACCAACAATTTTGTCCACGTCTGTATATACATACACACACACACACACACACATATACACTCTCTATTGCAGAGAGACCCACGCTGAGATTTCTGAGGTCTAAAATGAGCGTCGGGGTCATGAAAAGTGCTCATCTTTTCCACCTGCCTGTCGAACCCTGAGCAGCCCCGGCCTGTCTGTCTGACTGCATCTTTAACACAATACTCAGTCTGTCCTTTACAGCTAATGGAGGCTTGTTGAAGTGGGAGGACAATAGAGGGGTGACCTCTGTAACCTCAGGAGCTGAAGTGGTAGCATATAAGGCAGGTACTTGTTGTCAGAGGCATTTATTGACTACTTGAATGACTACACTGTTAAAAAAAACAAGAAGAAGAAGCACTTAATATGTCAAAATAAAACACGGCCAATAATTATGTAGGCACTGTTCTGATATGGGCCATACTGTACTCTCAGACAAAGGCCTTTCTTTGTCACATGGGTGATCCTGTGGTCAAGCAAACATTTTTTTGTGTCTTAAGATACCTTAATAGCTAATTTAAGGTGCAAAACATGTCTAGTTGATAAAACCAACCCAAAGACCCTTATTTCTCAGAGAGCTTTAGTTTTCCTATGATAATAATAATAATAAGAAGAATTATTATTATTATTATTAGTAGTAGTAGTAGTAGTAGCAGCATTAGCAGCAGTGTTTCCCCCCTAAGAAGTATGAAAGCAGACATTCCACAACTTTACTATCATGTATAATAATAATAAAAAAAATAGTAAACTATAATGGTTACAGATATACAGTTATATAATAATTTTATCCTGGTCAGAGTTGGGGAGTGAAACAAACTTTTTATAGGTTATTATTATTATTATTATTATCATCATCATCATCATCTAACCCTAACCCTAGTTTTTATGTTTTTAAAATGGCAGAAAGTTTAGATTGCTTTTTTTTTTTTTTTTTTTATTTGTTTGTTTGTTTATTTAGTTGTTGTTTATGTACTGGAACATTCTAATAGCTAAAATAAACTTTGAGTAAAAAGAAGTACAGTAGTAAACAGCAGATTTTAATTTCTCATGGAAAAATAAAACCTTAGGAAAACCAATATACACTGACTAGACCCAAACTCTAGGTAATGCATTGTTTACATGAGATTATTTTCTCCCAAAACAAACAAAAATCGTGTACTACACAATGCAACAAACATTAAAGTACAGTATTCCCTGGCTTACAGCGTTGACGTCTTCGCGCATGCGCACAAACACTGGCGATGTGATTTATTGGATAGCGGAAGGCTTTGGTGGGTGTATTCAAAAGATCCAAAGTCTGCAGGAGACGAGGTAGGAAGCCATAATCATTTCATGAGGGGGGAGTCGTGGTCAGAGGTCACGGACAAAACTTCGAAAGGATGTCCCGAGATGACAGGGACCGACTTCATGAAGATCCGGAGTGTACTGAATTGGTTTTGTTTTCCTCCACTTTCCTCCGGCCGGCGACTCGCCCACTGTTATTTTGCCTCTTAAAGAAACCCCCCTCTCTTCTTCCGGTACAGTCTGAAGGAATATTCCAAACCGCACGCGACATTTGGACGTTAGTTTTCGCGCCACCTCGTCTGAGGGGAAGAGGCGCGTGAATGCGAAAAAAACCGTTAAATTTGAATTTGTGTTTAAGTTACTGGTAGACATGTACACCTGTGCACTAAATGGTGGCATTTAAATAAGAATAATTAAAATATATATACTAAAAATCGCAACTGGAAATTAAATTTGTGGGGGTAGGAGTTAGATTATGGCAGGGAACCACTGGTGTACCTCTAAAGCTTTACTACAAGCTAATTAAAGCTACACCACATACACCTTCCTTGCTAAAGCTGCTAATCTACCACCCTAGTGACAATAGTTGGGTATCCATTAACCTACTTAAGGCACAAGTTGGCACTGCAAACTAAAAAAAAAAACCCCAAGAAACGTGAAATATGAATTTTCGAAAAAACCTTTGAATATAAAAAAAAAAACCAGTATATATGCGGGTATATAACCCTAACATGAGGGTATCCTCCCAGATGAATCAACATGTAATATGAGGCGTAAAAATGAAACGGAAACATGTTCACATTTACGTCACAACATTAGACTGATGTAGTTTAAATCGTAGTGCCAGCTTCATCGCCATGCTTAACTGCAATGACAATCACTAGCCGAGAAAACCCTGCATTATTTGCATATCATCACTCAACACAGACCATTCGCAATCGTGTTTTGCTGAAAACGTGTACTATTTTGTGCAACACTGCCTCAGAACCCTGTGTGATGAAAAGTACTGCTTGGGAACACTGTTTCAGTGACTGTGTTCATGAAGGAATAATGGCTATCCTACATGTAGCCTTGGTGAATGCGTGGAAGAACAGAACACGCCCGAGTAAAAACAAAACATATTTATTAAAAAAAAAACAAAACAAAAAAAAAAACAAAACAGTTCATTAATCCATCACGCTCTGTTTAATTAGAACAGATTTCAGCATAGTAAAACACAATAACACAGTCATTGGCCCAATTCAATAGATTTTTTTTTTGGGCTAAGCAAGCCCAATGAATCTTGCTAACAAACAGGCCTGTCCGTGCGCTACTGATTAACTCGGTGTGATGAATGCCGGCAGGGTCAGTCCACAGGGCAGCGTTTAAGCTCACCACTGGTTTCTAAGAAAACAAGCTGTGAATTATGCGCAGCCGCTCAGGTGCGACTTGAGAGCGCAAATACAAATCTATCGAAGCAGGAAAGTAAACAGTGTAGACGGAAAACGGTTCAGCGTAGGGGCTGACAATATAACAGATTAAAACACGGCCGGTTTGTGTTTGTGTGGTATTAAGTTGACCATGCTTGATGAATTGAAACAAAATGTTTGACCTTTTGAGCTTAAAGCTCGGTAAAGACGGCTAATGAATTACCTGACAAGAGACTGTTCATTTCAGGATGTTCGATTCAGAAGTGTTTCAGCAGTAATGCTGTACGCTAGCTCCTGACACACATCAAGCCAGCATTCTTTATTAAATGCTAACATTTTCCACTACACAACACTCAGATGTCATTTGGCTTGGCTTGGTTTGGCTAACCTTCCAGTAGAAGAACTGCCAAGCTTAATGAACCCGTGTGAATAGCGAAGAACATTCTAGATACTTCCCAACATTTGCACACAGGTATGACAAGACCAACCCAACATTTGGGTCTGATGGTGTTTGGTGAAGGATGCTCACTCACTCTGTTCTGGGATTTACATCAGGCCTGGAGCGCAGAGCAGATGGAGACTTGTGTTAACTTCAATAGCCACAGATAAACACAAAGAAATGGGAGCCCTGCTGGAACACATGGCTTGAATTAATAGGCATATGGTCTCCGAGTTTTCTGAAAGTACTCTTAAAGACTCACTACATTCACGTCTCAGTTATTTAATTGATTATTATTGATTGTTCATCCTTCTGGCAGGAAGTACAGGGCTGCACAAGAACCCCAGTCACAAAATCCATCATCGAGCTTTGTGTGCATCTGTGTGCCAAGCTCAAACTTTTAAGCCTGTTCAAAACCCACTTTTCTTGTAATGTGATGCAAGTTAGCGAGAACCTTTCAAGGGGGAGAAAATTGCTAATATGCATCCATGAAGCCTTAATATTCAGAGCTTTTTCATTTTTAACCCTAGGAAGTGAAGAGGGTTAAATCGTAACTCAGCTCTCTGCGTAAATTGACCAGAGACTGATGCGTTGATCCTTCGAACCTGCCGCCATCAGACGTTTCGAAGGCTCCGGATGGTCGGAGAAGGCCACGCTGTGAACCAAATCTTTGTGGTGCTGAAGGACAGCAAGTGGCTTCATCTTCTTCCAGCTGAAAACCCGCACGCTTCCGTCCCAGCCGGCTGCCGCTATGATCTTACCGTCACCACGGATACTTAGATGGGACACTCCAGGATTGGTCAATGGTACAGAGTCCTGAATCTGTGGAGCCACAAGGAAGGAGCTCAAGGTTAGCTGGGATGTTTTGACTGGTTACAAACAATCTCAATGGCCATTTTGGAAAAGCAGGCTTGAATACTCCTTGTATGCCTTGGTAACCCATTGGTTAAGATTCTGTCCTAGTGACAGGAAGCTTTAAATGTTAGGCCTCCCAGAGGACTGCTCTTGGGTATTTGAGCAAGAATTTCAAACCCTCACAGTTGCTTATTTTTATACAGGGATTGGATTTGGTGTCACAGTAATATGCTTCGGATAAAAATATCTACCAAATATGGAGTGTAGCAGAGTACCTTCCAAACACTGTGGGTCTAGGTCTTTCTAGTGTTCCTGCTAGAATGTAAACCATTTAAAGAAACATCCTAAACTATTTTGGATGGCTGTTATTTTTAAGTCTCGAGCCAGCCCTTGTACACTCCGCCAAGCTTGCGCAAGCGGCTAATTAGCCCATTACTTGTTAGAAAAAATTAGGAATAGGACCTTACAAACTAGCATATGGAATACACCCTTAATCTTTGCTTTCACACAAGATCTAAATGAATCAAACCTCGCTCGGGTCAATCGGTCCCGGATAATGAAGAGGAATCACCATTTCAATTTTGTGACTAGTAAACAAGTTAGACAAATGAGCTTGTTGTTTAGTGATTCGAATTACTCCGAATTCACATGCATAAATAAAAAAAAGAGGAACAAAGCGAAAATCTGTGACCAAATCCACCAATCAGCTGATGCGATGACAGACTCCCAAACGACCTGGCAGAGGAAATGTGCACAAGACTCCAAAGATTCACTCATCGCCCGCTAAACACTGAAACGTTTCTCCTACAACTATTTGGTTTGGAGTAAAAAAGCGTAAAGGCTTGGCTAAACCATCTTTGACGTAGAGAATGTGCAAAAGAGCACAAGACAATGCAAAGCTAGTTTTGCTGAAAGCTTTCACCGGGAAGTTTTGTATTTCTCCAAGTGTCGCCTTTGACAGTAAAAGCCGTGGGCAGCGGCGTAAGGGACCCAATAAATAAAGGGGAAGAAACGGCCGCCTGCTAAACGTTACCGATCTACAGAGCCTTTGTGATCTACGGCGGCTCGGAGACCAGATAAATCTCCATAATGGGCAGCACTGTGACATATTGTAAAGTATTACAGCGAGATCATTATCTTCCCTCGCTCTCTGGTGCAAAGACACGAAGGTACGTGCTGCACGAACGGCCACATGCCGTATGCTCTACATGTGTGCCCGAGTGCGTTATTGAGTGAGCAGATGTAAGTCTTTGTCTATGTAAGTGCATGCGTCTGTTTAAGAATGACCTATTCACATGCACACCTGTGTGTGCAACTATAATCTGTAGATCTGTATTTATTATATACACATATACATGTGTGTTTGTAGTCTTTGGCAAGAGACACCGTATAAGTAAATAATTCTGGGTGTGCGTGCATGCTTGAGTGCGTGTAGCAAGACTGCATGTATTTCTGTACATAAATATATACTGTATGTGTGTTTATAGTGGAAACACAAATAGTGTATACATATTAACCATGTAGGTGTGTGTATGTGTGTGCGTGCATGCATGCATGCAAACACACATGTAGCAATACTGCAGGTTTTGGTGCGCACATGTGTATAAGTGCCTTCACGTGTGTGTTGAGCAAAAGTACATACTGTGTGCAATTAGAATGAATATACTGATGAATGTATACATGTGTATGCGTGCTCGCATGCCCGTGTGCGCGCGCGTGTTTTGCGTCTCAGCAAGAGGCATCTGGTCTCGATGCTGGAATCAAACGGCCGAGCGTAAAATCGACTTCATAAGCATTGTCCGGAGAGACTGATGGACTCGTCTGTGTTTGGAGACAGTGAAGGATTTGTCAGCGTGCTCGTGCTCCTGCTCGCAAAATCAGAGCCATTCGGGCGTGCATGTGGAAGATATAAAACAGCCAGGTATTCCCAAAGCGAGAGAGGAGAGGAATGCACTGGCAAAAAGAACTGTGTGTCAGAAACGCTAGCAAACATCACTTTAATGCATGGGTGAAAAAAAAGGAAAAGAAAAAGGGACAGCTCAGATAAATGGTAATACAGGCTGAGGATCCAAAGTCCATGATTCAAAAATACAAATTCCCAGCTATATTTAAGCACAGATTTAAGCATAGGCAGACAACAGAACAGTTTGTTTCAGCACTATGGGTTGGATTTTAGGCTATTTTATTCATATTTAGGTTTATTTTCCAATCATGTTGCCACGGTGGGTGCGTTTTCATCGTCATTAAATTTAAACCATTTCATGTTAAGTATGTTAAGGTTATGGAAACGGGTGCGGTTTACTCCTTTACATACATTCACGTCTAGATCAAATTTGTATAAAATATTGAGACTTGCCAAGGTTACAGTTATGGGTGAGCTGTGGATGAGTATGAGCAGACTTAGAAATTAATATAAATTTGTAGAAATTTGCATAAGCCGCCCAGAAAATTCGGAATAACTAACATTACTACTAGTGTTCTTAGCACAATTCTGGGACATTGACGTAATCTAAGTTGTAAGAATGGTTAACATTATGGTTAGGAATTCAGAGAAACAATTCTGATATTCAAAACCATTTTTTGCAGTCTTAGCATTTAGCGATTTATATATAAATTGATATAAGCCAACCCAAAAATGTTCAGAAGTTAATATTAGCACTACGGGTGGTGGGTGTTGGTCATTATGAAGGTTCCCGGTCTCGTTAATTTCCATAAGAAAAACCCAAAGAAACTTGACCTTGGTCATCAGGGTTCCTGTGCCATCAGGATGGCCAGGTCAAGAATGGAAGTCAGTGAGGGATTACAAAACACTGAGATCCGAGTAGCAATTTACAATTTGTAGATATAAATAATACGACAATCAGGGAGTTAACAGTTACTGCAACGGGGAATTTTAGCCGTCTTAGCGTTTAGCAATTCATTTAAATTCACATAAGCTAACCTGAAATGTTTAGAAGTTAGTGTTAACATTATGGATGGGCATTAATTATTACTAAATTTCGCTTTCTCCTTAATTCCCGTACAAAAATATCCAAAGCAACTTGACCTTGGTCATAGGGGTTTGTACAACATCGGGTTGGCAAGATCAAGAACGGGACTCAATCAGGGATTGTGAAACATTAAGATCTGAGGAGCAACTTTCTCCCACGGACAAGAGGAGGAGGAGAGCGGGTGTGCAAGAAGGAGGGAGAGATGGATCGTTCCGCACTAAAGCTGGTATGCTTAGCCCTAAATGGTCCATCTGGTCCGAATTACTGGGCTGATAATGATGGGTTAATGTGCCTATCTGTGTTTGTTTTCCTTCCCGTAGTTTGTGTCGGGGAAATACATCCAGTTCATTAAGAGAAAATACCAGGATGATAAAACGATCACAGGAAAATAAATAAAATAAAAAGGAAAGACTTGCAGAAAGGTGGGGAAAAGAGAGATTACCTGCTCATTTAATTCCACTCTGTGAACACCCGTTTACTTCTTTCCTGGACTGTGGATGCCAAAACAATCTAAATAATCATTAAATGCTATGCAAATATCATGGTATAGCTGAAACTTGCTGAGGATTCTGAACAGAAAACCTAAGGCATTTTCTTTTTTTGAGAGTAAACAATTTAAAATAAATAAACCAGACCAAAAATTTAGTACGTTGCAAATATACACACAGTGATCCCTCGCCATATTGTGCCTCGAATTTTGCGCCTTCACTCCATCGCCGGTTTTTATTTAAATTGGTCTAATTATATATTGTGGCTTTTCAGCTGGTTCGCAGGCTTCCGATAGCTAATTAGCTACCCAATCAGAGCGCATGGCTACTTACAGTATCCTGGATGCTGACTGACCAAGCGAAGAGCATCATTCCGGTTTGTGTTAGCCAGCATCCCACGTCTCACTCATTCAGCATCAATGTGTTTTGCTGAGCTTTTTGTGGGTAGTAAAGCCCTTCATTATGTCCCAAAAGCTATCTGCGCCTTCTACTTCTTCCGGGGCCACGCTCAAGCGCCAATGGAAGATGCTAACAATTGCTGAAAAAGGTAAAATTTTTGGACTTGTTAAAGGAAAGGACCAGCTGCGCCGCTGTAGGACGCCATTACGGCATCAATGAGTCCACGGTTCGCTACATAAAGAAGGCTGAAAAGAAGATAAGAGCTACGGCTGCAGTGTCTTATAACCAGGGCGCCAAACAAGACGTAAGCGTGCGTAATAAGGCGGAATCTGCTTTAGGACTCTGGATTGAGGACTGCCAGAAGAAGAACATCCCCGTGGACACCCATATAATCCGAGGGAAGGCCAAGCAGCTTCATGAAATGTTTGCGGTTGGCAGAGCTGAGCTGGAGGACGACCCTCAACCTGGAACTTCTGCAGATGGTCACGATTTCACAGATTCTTTTTTTTTTTTTTTTTTTTAAAGCAAGGAGAACTGGAAATACTTAAGTTTATTTGCTGTCGTCCTTTCCCTGTACAGTTACCTGTCTCACTTGTGGCACTACGCAATCTGAGCCTCTATTGAGGTACCCGATTTGTGTCCCTTGTTATTATCCAATCGGCATCACCGTGTCAGAATTTGATCTGCATCCTATGTATAAGAAACATATAAACAAAACAGAAACATTACCCTGAACTGTGTTCATCTGCATCGACACCAATGCAGCATCACTACCTGAAATATATCCCCATGTGTCTTTACCCAATCTACATGCCATTTTGGTATGTAATCTACCCCCCCACCCCCAATTTGTCAGTACCAGCTTGCATATTCAAATTTACTACCCACTTGACGGCCCGTCTGTTACTATCCAAAATCGCATCCCAATGTTGGTACCTGATCTGGACGTTTTGTCAGTTTTCCTCCCGAGCCCCTATTAAAATTGGAAAAGTTCCCTCTGTGTGAACCCAATCTGCATACCTGATCTGCCCCATGATATTATTCAATCTGTGCCCTCCATTATAGTAGTTAACCTGCTTATTGTGTTATTCATCTGCATTTCCGTGCTGATACCTCATCTGTGTAAACCTGATATGTGCTACGCCACACCAACAACAGCAACGGATGTCTATTAACCCACACTGGTACCCAACCTTAGCTTAGCAAAGACAACACTCAATACGTCACACCAAACACTGGTACCCAACCTGCACTTCAGTGATTGTTACCTCATGTCCAGTTCCACAATTTTGGCACCCAGTGAATGTTACCCTTATTAGTACCCAACCATGCTCCCATGGACAACACCGGACATGCATTACACACATTTTTACATGGCTTCAACTAGCAAGGACAGCACCTAATGGGTATTATCCCACACTGGTACCTAACCTGAGCTTTCAAGGATAGCCCCTGATGAATGGAAACCCACACTGGTACCGGACCTGAGCTTCCAAGCATAGCACCTAATGAGAGAAATCTCACATTGGTACCTGACTTGCCTGACAAGGACGTGTCACATTCAAACCCATTACAGATCCAGGAGCCACCTGATGTCCATTTCCAATTCCAGGAAAAACATCCAATCTTTCTAACTCTCCCAAGTTCACCCAACATCTCGTTTCCACTTTATCTCCATTTCATCCAGTCTATTCAAACTTAGCGAGCTTAGCCTCTTGCCATTTCCACGTATGCATCCCCAAGTGTTATTTTCTCTTTGCTTTGTCTGGGGTTTGCCTCCTTTTGCCTCATCTTCTGGACTATGAGTTTGTTCGGAGTTTGTTCTTTGGGAAATCCCATGGATCAGCTTCTGGGTGTTTCATATTTACTTGCTTGCTTGATGATTTGTATTCGCTAATACAGCTTGCCCTCATATTCACACCACTTCCCACTTCTTGCCAAATGGCTTTTTTGGTTAAGTTTGACCTGAAATTTTGCTTGAAATTTTTCTTCTACGCACTGGTGTACATCTGCTTGTACAACTGTTGGACAGCAGATGATTTTGGATCATGGCTCTAAGAACAATTACATCCTCCAAAGATGGAGAACTCACCAATTGTTTTTACCTCATTAATAAAAAGCTGTTTAGCTCTCATTAATAATAATAATAATAAAAATCTTTCTCCTGGGAGACATGGCTCGAACACTAGAAAAATTTCTGCAACGAAGTTCCAACTCTATTATACATCACTCTTTAAAATCCATCATTCATAGTGTTGCCCAAGTATTTCTTCCAAGCTGGGTTGAACACAAGTATGTAGTATTAATCTCTTTTTCTAGCACACACACATATTCCTAGACACATGCGCACTTGCCAGAAACTCCAAGTCTTGAGCTGTCTCAACCTTGGATTCCCATCTGAGTCCCGAGATGTGCGATAGCCAATAAAAATGCTCACTACAGTGCATTCTTGGCACAGGTGTGATGGTTTGTTTGGAGGGGAAGAAAAGGCTATCCGAGTTTGGGCACAGCTGGATGACTTCACGCTGACACAACGAAACAACTCATCATCACTTTGGCGGAAAGCAGCATGTCCATCTGCAGGGGGGAAACACACACGCTTATTCAGAAACACACTGCCGCACACACTGTCGCAAAACCTGTGATTAAAGCCTCCCGACAGCTGGGCTGCCAAATCTCCGGCTTCGTACGCACACATCAGATACGCAAAAAATGATGAGTACATCGGAGCGGTGAGTAAAAACAACCTCATAAACGAGGAACGCTTCATCCTGAGTATTCCTGCAGTTGACAGGTGTGTGTGTGTTGTACTTAGGACATTCTCATTTACTCCCATAACATTTTCTTAGACTATACTACTACTACCACTAATTTAAAACCAATAATGTACGATGAGTACTTTCCCATTTTTTTTTGGTATTACTATTGGCAAAAACAGCTGTTGCTGACAAAGAAACTGGTTATTGATGTCATATACACATAACTAAAATAAATAAATAAATGCTTGGGGTGAAATGTATCGAATGTTAAGTTTAATACAAGTTTTAGGTGATTCCGATTATGATTTTTTATTCCCCATATGAATTAAATGTTACCCTTTCTATGCAGCTAAATATTAATATTATTACATAAAGCCTGCTCCAAGGTTAACATTTATTTGAATTAAATTAGATTTTTATTTGTACATTTTTCCACATGTAAACTTATTAAAACTTTATTACTGTTATAATTAGACAGAACATAAAATTAAATTATTATTATTATTATTACTATTATTATTATTGTTACTACTACAACAGTAACACTTAAATTTATAAATACGAGTACTTTGATAAGGTAAACTAAACTATAGATTGCTAAGTAAATTATTATTTATATTAGTACAATTATGCAATGTTCAATGTGATTATTATTATTATCATTATTAAAAAATAAAGGCTGCTGATATACAGGGTGTACATAAAGTCTTTTTACAATTTTAAAAATTTATTACAAAGGCAATGAATGGGATGTCTGTCCGATTTGTTCGATGTACTCGGTGGTTATCAGAGTTTTAATTCGCATTGCATTTGTGGTTCTCAGGCGCTCTGTTGATGGAATCGGTTCTGTTAAGTGAAACCCTAAAAAATGGCTCCTCCTCAAGAAAAGACACAGCGTGTATCGTGGATTATTGAAACAAAATCGCATACGCAGACTCGGCGAAACTACAGGATTAAGTATGGAAGACGTCCACCGTCACGTCTGTCAATTCATTCATGGCACAAATCCTTTCTGGAGACAGGGACAGTGTTGGATAAAGGGAGAAGTGGACACCCAACATGACCTAAGCAAAACCTTGATCTTGTTGTGCCTCGTGCAACTAATGGTGACTAATAGCGGGGTATTAAACGAAGCAAAAAAACCTTCAATATCTCCTCATTGTGAGATAATTCCCCCAGGTTTATTTTTTTCATTTGCTTTCGGAATAAAAGTTTTCAATTGTAAAGAGGCTTTATGTACACCCTGTATTTATGCGTTCAACCCCGTTAACGCATTTACAGCTCTGCACTCTTTACAGACTCATGAAGAACTTTATGGAGGTCGTTGTATTGGAAGACTGCGAGTGATGGCGTCTGATATGATTGGGGTCAAAGGTCAATAGCATGCTGCATTCTGGAAAATCAGGGCTGATTTTGATGGTAGTGTAAAGGACGGGGGTGTCCACATAGGAATCTCTCTCAAGTAGCAGCATACGGACGGATACGGCTTATTTACTCCCCTAATCTCTCTCTCTCACACACACACACACACACACACACACACACACACACACACACACACACAAAATACCCTGCAGTCACACATGCACATAGGCATGTATGCGCCATTACTCTTAGTCAACCCTTTGTCTCTCTCTCTCTCTCTCACTCACACACACACACACACACACACACGAAACCTCTTTCCATTCCAGACATTAAACACCACAGGGAGTGTGTACTGGCCGAAAGGTCGACTCGCTATTTATCTGCCTCCGATAAGAGCCGCTTCCCAGTCCCATCACTTCCAAGCAAGTCCTGACAGCATGCATGCACACACACACGGTCCTGGCTTCCATCAGAAGCAGTTTTAAGCCAATAAGGAGGGCAAAAAAAAAGAGAAAGGTCAATATTTACTGGCTGTTCAAATACACATGAATTACTCATTCATATAAAGTGTCCTGTATTCTGTTATTTTACTGAAAATAGTGTAACTGGACCAAACTGTTTCTTCACAGGCGGGTGTGTGAGGAATAAGGCATGCACTTTACACAGTACTACACCGGTAGCCATGGGGTTTGATCCCTCGTGAGATTCTTCATCAGCCGCAAAGAAGAAAAACCGCATCGTTTTATTTATCGTTTATTAAATCCTGTTTGTCTACGTGCCGAAAGCAGTTCTCAAGTCTCTGTACATTTAATCTCGAAAGCTTTGCATTATTTACCATGGAGTAGAAAAAAAAAGGTTTATTCTTTCTAACAATACAGTAAAGTAATACAAGCACATGATAATGATACAAAAGATGAATATTGAATATTAATACTCCTCCTGTCACACTCATGGCACATGTACGGATACTACACTTTCCTATTTTGAGATCATTTACCGGGTAAAATTTATTCATTTACTTATTTTTTTAAAATATAATATTACAATATAATGAATCAGGATCAAATTAGGGCTGCTTTCAGGTCATCATTTCATATAACAACAACAACTCCTCAATTGTCTTTTTTTTTCCTTTTATTACAACGCTAATATTACGTAAGGAATAAGACTCCTGGTGTTGGAAAATAATCAGTTGTGCGGTGGTGCGATGAACCCGAGTTGCAGTCACCACCTCGAAGTTCTCGATACTCTTTAACAGCAAGGCCTGAAATGTTCCACGCTTTCTATCGGACTGGTACAAAGCACTGACACTGGAGACTCCTTCCATTAATGTCCATATTAATAAAATCCCCATAAACAAACAAACAAACAAATAAATAAAATTCCAATCCATTGTGGTGTTTACTACAGCATCAGACGTACAAATCCCTGGGGATGAGCTGTTCCCACAGAAACGGCAACATATTAGCACGAATTACAGACCTGTACATGCGGTCATATTAAATGAATCAACGCCTCTCGACGAAAGAAATTCGAGGACCTGTGGTGCTAATAACGCTCGCACCGTCACACGGTTTTATTTAATCACCTGTATTGGTGACAACCGTTAAAGATGAAATGACAGGAGTTGGATTCGGCTCGGCGGCGAGTTGAAACAAAGGCCGAAGAGAACTCGAGGGCCTCGTTCCAATTCGCCCCGTTTAGCCTTTATTGCCGCCTCCCACTGAGAACTACTGCTACGTTTTTATTGCAGATGTGTTTTGGGTTTGGTTTGCAGCCTGTTCGGGTTTGATGCTTTTATTACCTCTCACGGGCCGTTTATCAGCGGGAGAGAGAGAGAGAGAGAGCTAAATCGACAGAGATGTACATACAGAGAGAGAAAATGAGAGAATGTGTGTGTGTATGAGAGAGAGAGAGAGAGAGAGAGAGAGAGAGAGAGAGAGAGAGAGAGAGAGAGAGAGAGAGAGA
>JAQMCW010000014.1:14531574-14541599 GCA_030068335.1 Chrysichthys cranchii | reverse complement strand
CTCTCACACACACACACACACACACACACACACACACACACACACACACACACACACACCCACACCAAGGTAGGATATTACCATCCCTGAGTACTCTTAGTTCCGAAACAAGACTCAGATCTTTATGTATTGTGGACTAGTTTAGACAAGTATTATTGTATTTTGTTTATTTATCTTAATTAAAAATTTGACTTTAATGAAATAATGATAAGTTTCTATTATGCCACTACCAAGTTAAAATAATTAAAAAATAAGCAAAAAAAAAATTTGACACACCTGTGGGACTCATTTAAAATATTCCTGCTGGTGCAAGAAGTCGACTTAAAATTCCTAATCATTTATTGTTTTTTTTAATTCCTAAAATCTTAAATTAACTTCTGCAAATATATTGAACAGATCTGAAAAAGTCTGAATATGAAGGAAATTTTTTCCATAAAAACTAAAATGCATTATAGGACCATGCTTGTTGACTTCTTTATATTAATAATAAATTCTTTTTATCATTAACCTCATCCTATAAAAATTCCAAAAAACGTAATTTCCAATTGCAATGACGTATTCTTAAATTAAAAAAGGGAAAAAATAGAATGAAACAGATGAGAAAAAAAAAAATCTGAAAAAAAAAAAACAAAACAAGAAATTGTATAGAATATTATTCTTAAAAAGTAATATAGACATAGACCAAAAATATACCCAAAATAAGTTGCTTGGAAAGAAAAAAATAAATAAATAAGTGAAGGCATTAAATTAATTTAAACCTACAAAAGCTCAAATTATATCAAAGCACACAAACAGGAAAAATATTTAAAAATATAATACTTGTTAGATTAATTAATTGGAAGCAAAAATAATGAGATATAAAATCAAGTAGAGATGTATAATAATGAGATAAAATCAAGTTTGCATTGCAGTTTTTTTCCACATAAATTTGTGCTAAAATAAAATGAACACACATTTGTGTAGATTGTACGTTTACAATACTGAAAACTTTGGAAAAGTTTTTACAAGCTAATATTTTGTGACTAAAGGTTTCAAATAGTTTTCACACAAACATACAGTCAAACACACACACACACACACACACACACACACACACACACGTATGCGCTGATCCTTAATTGTACTCTGAAAGACACAGCCTTCTCTATATATCCTCTGCTAGACCACCACGGTCAGTCCATATCTCTGTCGCTCTCTCACTCACACACACACACGCACACACGCACACACTAAAGATACACTGTGTGACCTGCGCTGTGTCTCAGCTCCATTATCGGACAGGAGAAAACACTCGCGCTGAGCCGCTACATGCAGCAGGTCCTCTCATAAATCAACACCGCGGATAACAACACACAGATAAAAGCACACACAGCTATAACTCACTGCCGAGCTGCAGGCCTTCTGTCTACACAGATTTACAGCTGAGCCACACACACACACACACGTCAAATATGAATACACATTATATATAATAATTATCTGTATCTAATACACATACCTAAACAAATGTACAACTAAATATGCTGGTTATCTTTGTGGAACACACACACACACACACACACACACACACACACACACACACACACACTACATTTATTAATCTTTAGTAAAAAGTTGTGTGTAAATTCAGTTCCATTTTATTGGCATGGCGTTTTTAATAACACACTCCGTCACAAAGCAGCTTTAGGGAAATATATAAATTCAGGTTACACATTTTAAACACATGCATCTAGAAATTTATTCCAAATTACGGTGGCAAAGAAGAAGAAAAAAAAAACTCCCTGAGAGGACATGAGGAAGAAACCTCAAGAGGAACCATACTCAGGAGGACGCCGGAGAGTGCGATTAAACGCACAAGAAACGAAATTTAGGATTAAGGATTTCCAAAAGAAAATAAGGATTTACAAAAGTTTCATGAACGCCGATGTACTCAGGTGTGCGTGTCGATCGCCTGTAAAGTGGAAAGTGCTTCTTGGCACAGCTTACTTGCATGCAGCGATGCCCACCAAACTGGGCGTCTCGAACGAGGAGAGAAACGGCACAAAGGCAGGAGAGGAAGTTACAGGGACTCACTTCTATACCAATAAAACATTTTGTTTTGGTAACAGCACCTATAAGGGTCAAAATGACAGAGAATTAGATGTGAATTGAAGTGAAGTGACAAGACAACAGTGTGACATGACAAAGGAGGAAGGCAAAAATGATCTGCAATGATTGTCCGAGATGATCATGGACACCGAGTACGTCATACAGCAAGACTGCCATTTTAAAAATGTCATGGACAATGTCATCATCATCGTTTCCCCTCAAGGCCTGCACTCGGCCTTGGGGTGCATCTGCTCAGGGAAGCGCTGTTCCAGCAGAGGCATAAAGTCCTTGTTACTCATCATTTTCCTTCTTGCCTGATGGTAGTCAAAACCCAGGAGCTTCTCAACATTTGTCCATGTTTTATTCGATGTTCTTTTATCAAACAGGACTTGCTTCTGCAGAGCATCATCATTGTGGGGACGATGGTGAGGAAAAACCCCCTGAGACGACAAGAGGAAGAAACCTTGAGAGGAACCAGCCTCCAAAGGGAACCCATCCTCATTTGGGTGACACCGGATCGTGCCACTGGGACTACCTAACTCCTATAACCACTGTTATATGGCCCAAAAGTCCAGTTTTTTAGCGCCAGATTCGCAGATCGCTGATGGAGCCTCGAGCACAAGACAATCCCTAAACAACGTAAACATCATTTCTGTTGCCAAATCGTCCTTCAGCTGAGGCGTCCATTTACGGCTTATGGCTCTTCGCAGACCGTCCCACTTATCCTCCGTTTATACGTCACCGTTTCTTCAGTCATAGATTAAATGATTCATTTGATTTGTCTTCATTCATAGGCTTGTGTCGACTCTCTTTCTTTAATTAACGCCAATAAAATGAACCAACCACTTTCTGCTAAACCTCCCGGATCCAGCGAACCAGCATTACGACATGAGGATGTCCTCGGTATGTTCCAGGTATAAAAGTGCAGTAATCCAAGCTTATCAGATGATTTGTAGTCAATCGAGATGAAGCTTACATGAGCTAGGTTTCGTATGCGGAAACGTGCACAGACGCAGGAGCACGCAAAGGATATGAAAATTTTTTCCCCCAGAAACTTCAGAAATCCGTATTTGGATAGCAAGTTTCTTGTCTAAAAGCTTCTCCAAGCGATGTACGATTAAACCCCTTCATATTCGGCTTGGTTAACGAGTCTCAATAGGCAACGAACACCTGTATCTAAACACACACTCACATAATTAATAATAATTTTGCGTGACATCTAGCACTCTCACTGGACTTTTCCCACTCTTTCATTTTCTGAGTCACGTTTGCTAAAATGCTACGCTCCCTCCGAGAAACAAAACCACAAGGACCGCCCAAAATCACCTGAGTCTTCGCACCAGCAAAGAAAGTCCCAAAGCTCAAGTCCAACACGACCGCTTGCTCCTTTAGTTACCGTATTATCCACGTGCGACTGTTCTACATAGTCCTTGTTGCCTTCCCCCCCGCCCTTCCTTTTGGCCCCCTGCTCTCCATCCACACTTCCCCAAAACAGAGGACGTGCTACAAATCATCCGTCTGTAGTGTGCCCTCCGTCCGCAAAACACCGGCAATGAAAAATCCCTTCCATATGTGAACAGCCCGAAACGTTGGGGATTCATTTCTCTCTCTCCCTCTGAAAGGTCATCCTCTCGGGCGACGGTATATTTCTCTTTTTCCTCCATGGCCAAACAAATTATAGACAGAATCACGAGTTGCGTATAAACATATCCCTGGCGGGCGCGACATGAAAAACAAAACAAGTGGAAATCAGTGCGCGAGCCTCGCAGACAGTTGTTAAGTGTTCGCGTCTGTTGCCCTCTGGCCCGTGCACTTCAGCCAAGTGTGGGAGCTCCCTGATTGATGATGTCACAGGTCAGAGGTCACAGAACCCTGGGTAGACGCCTAATTCATTATCTCCTCTGCGGCCCGGCCTGCGCGAGAGCTCCTGAGTGGGATTACGGCACGAGTCGGAGGAGAAGATTCATCATTCGGCAGCTGCTTTAGAGTCAGGGACCCGAGGAAGAAGAAGAACGGGGAAACGGGGGGACTGGAGACGTGAGGATGAGAGGAAGGGAGAGAGAGGACGAGGGACGAGAAAGAGATGCGAGATAGATGTATCCGGGGCAATGCAGAAGTGAGGAAAGGTAATCAGAGAAGGAATGGTGAGATGAGAAGCAACGTGAGAGATCAGGAGACGAGAAGGAGAGAAAAGGAGAGCGACAAGAGACATGGGAAAAGTCCGGCTTGAGTCGAGATTTTCTCAATTCTGTGATCATTCTACGGCAAAACGTCGGCTCTGAAGTTCTGTGCTCTGTGGGGATGTAAATACAGCCGTTGTAAAGCAAGCGACGTCATGGCTTCGCACCAGGCGCCGGGTAGAGATGGATATCAGCACTAAAACATTTCCTCTACACCAATACCCCCTCACTCGATGTGCTGAAAACCTGACCGATCACACCGTCACACCAGGTCTCAGAGCTCCCACAACCATGCACTGGCACTCCCTCCCGTCAGCCAATCACAGAGCAGCGCTGCCGGGCACAGAGGACAACCAAGAGCATGGAGAAAAGAAAAAAGAAAAGAAAAGAAAAGCGTCTTGAGGAAAAATGGGGGGTGTTACTAAATGTAGTGTTAAATCTGTACTAAGAGTCATGCTCACAGAGCCTAAAGAACAACAAGCAATCTGTTTCAGCTCAACTGAAGACACCATGTAGGCCCCATCACAACCTGTGTGTGTGCGTGTGTGTGTGTGTGTGTATCTTAAGCAGAAGGGATGATTGTGAGGATAACAAGACAGCCTCTAAATTACACAGACTAACCACAAAACAGCATGAATCTGAGACACACACACACACACACACACACACACCCCCCTACAAGTTACTATTTATTGCTATCTCCTACACACACACTCAGTCACTCACACTCACTTTCAGTTTCCTTTTGGTCTCTCTCTCTCTCTCCGTCTCACTTAATAGCTAGATCCATATCAGAATAAGGTCCATCATTAACACAAGTCCCACATTTGTCGACATTAATAATTAATCATAAGCCCTGCCCACGTTAACAGAGGCCCCACCTACATTGATATAAGCTATAACCTTAAGCTAAACCCACATTAACATAAGGTCCGTCCATAGACTAACAAAACAGATGAACAAATTACGATCAGCTCCACCTTTTAAAACCCAAACAGGGTCACAAAGTCACAAAATAGAAAGTCAAAATTTACTCCACAGACAAATAAATTGTAGAAGTAATCCTTGATTTAATAATAATAATAATAATAAAAAAAATGGTGCTCTTAATGTTTCGGCTTCTGCCGCATAATCCTGTTCAGGGTCGTGGGGGGAAGCTGGAGCCAATCCCAGGTGACTTCAGGTGAGAGAGAGGCGGGGTTACATCCTGGGCAGGTCACCAATCCAGCGCAGGGCGACACACAGAGACAGACAACCATTCACACTCACATTCACACCTACGACCAATTTAGAGTCACCAATCAGCCTAATCCCCTCTGTGCATGTCTTTGAACTGTGGGAGGAAACCGGAGTACCCGGAGGAAACCCACGTGGACACAGGGAGAACCTGCAGACTCCACACAGAAAGACGCCCAGGCCGACCCTGGGGATCGAACCCAGGATTTTCTTGCGGTGAGGCCACAGTGCTGACCACCACACCAACATGTCACCCTTTTTAATGTCAATTCATTTAATTTTTATATTTTCTGACCGTATGCTTTACAGTGGTACTTCACAACTCGAACTTAATCGTTTCCCAGCGCGGGTTCAAATCCTAAAAAGTTCGGGTTCTGATCGGATCTTCCCCGTAGGAAATAATGGAAAACCAATTAATTCGTTCCCGGCCACAAAAAAATTACATCGAAATATGTTTTTTTTTAGCATTTAAACACAAAATGTACAGGATAAAACAAGAAGAGCACATACTAAAACACATCTAAGCACACTTATCAAAACAGTAATTTGTAAAGTAAGAAAATAAATGTATCCAAACAACGCGTACATCATGGAGCTCCGTGTCTGATTACTCCCAGCAGCGGCGCTGTGGGCGCATACGCGAGGATTCGCTCCAGGTGCGGCGTCTGTATTCGCTTCCGGTTCTGACCTTCTCGCTTGTTATTTGGGTTATGATTATTGTCTGTTCCTTCGTGGTGTTGTACGCAGTTCGGTTACCCTGCTTGTTCTTCGACTACGGGTTTGCCTGCCGTCTCATGTCCTTCTGCCTGGAGCCAAAATAAAGCCTGAAAGGGATTTTACGTCTGACTGCAGCCTAGATTGTGTTTGCATCACCTCACCGCTCTGAGAGGGTAAAATAAAAAAAAAAATAAAAAAAAAAAGAAAGACACCTTTTTCATAAACCCAGACACAGCGCTACTACCTTGAGTCACACTATGCCATGTGGTCCATTGTTTATTTTTATTATTCTTCGCGCATACAAGCTATCTTAGATCGGCGTTCACGGATCAACTTCTGAGACTCAGATCGAGTTCAAGGTCATTTTTTTGCGATCTGATTGGTCTGACTTTTAAGAAATTTGAGTTCTAGTGAGTTTGCGTCCGGAGGTACCACTGTATTTTTTTAATCCCCTGCTCCTTATTGCTACTTCCTAACTGTATTGTTTTTAATCATATACACAGCCGAATGACACTTCAGATAGATAATCCTAAAAGTTATACAGGCTTGCAAAGTCAAATGGGATAAAGGATACAAATGGACACGGACAGACGGACACACACACACACACACACACACACACAAAGGCCCAGCGAGCCATACCTGCCAAAGAACCTGGCTTTCGCTCTCACTTCTCACACTTGGCTGGAAAAGCCATAAATATTACAAGCAGAGATATTAATTAAGCATGAAATGGCAAGTCTTTTTTTTAAAGGAGTGGGCCAAATACGAGCTCTTGGCTGCAAAACAGCTTTGACGGTTGATTTATAGCCGAAGGCCACTACGTTTCCAACAACTGTAATTACTGGACTAAAGATGAGACTTAAAAAAAAATATATCAAGGAAACACAGTTCAGGACACAGCCGCATCGTAAATCATTCACTGCTGATCCACCAGTCTACCGGATAATACTAATGAATGCAAGGAAAAACACTGAAAGGAGTTTCTTTTTAAAGCAATACTTCAGGCAAAATCGACATTTTTACAATCCTTCCCCTTTTACGCCAAACATCACTGATTTTAAACTGCGTTTACAAGACAAGGTGTGTTTAGTGTCTGAAGTGTGCATCTTTAATTTTATCCTGAAGCTAAAAAGCCAACCTGATAACAAGTAAGGAAAGTGCACAGACACGACATCACCTAATAAGGACCTTACCTGCCACATCTTCATGCACATCAGCATGCCGTGTTTATCGTCCGGGATTAAAGAGCAGGTCAGCGTTTGACTTGCCAACTCCATCACCTTTATCTATGGGACGAAAGGAAGGAGTCAGGAAGAAATTTACACTCATGTCACCTATGGACATCTTAAAGAGAATGACAAGGCAACTAATATAGGTGGAGATTGTAAATATTTACATTAAACTAAAATAGCGGCATTCATAATCCTTTAGCAAGTGAAGAACCATATTTGGGATCATCAGTGGACATCAAATGGCCTCCCCATGGCGTCTGCAAGGCCGTAGGAGCACATGGATTTCTCCCATCCGTAATAAATACAGTGGGACCTCGACTCACGGACTGAATCCGTTCTGAGACTCTGTTCATGACCTGATTTGTTCGCGATTTGTTATTATAGAAAAATAAACCGAAATGAAGTAAACAGATGATTTTAATGCACGTTACCTTTGCGGTGGAGACGTAGTTGTTGGCGTAGGTGGACGGTGATGGAGGGATATGGTGGCGGTTCTCATGTTTTGTGATTATTTCTTTCCTTATCAGTGCACTTGCTCTGCAGGCACACTGCTATTCTTCTTAAGTTTTATTATTTTTATTCTTATTCTTACTATTCCGTTCACCCATTTTTTCCACCCCCTACTCCTCCTAGGGCTTTCAAGCTAGAGAAGCCGTTCCAACTCTGAGATGTCAGTGCCGATCCTGGTATGATGGCTTGTTCAAAGGGTCACATTACCCCTTGTCATTCGTTCGGTATTCCCGTTTTCCCGCGGAATCCCGCGAAAAACCGGTGCTCTCTAGGACCTTGAGGAGTCATTTGTGTGATTTTCCACTCAATTCTATGCCAAAACCGGCACTCTCTAGGACCTTGAGGAGTTATTAGTGTGCTTGCAACATTTGAGCAAGCACACTTTGCATTTTCTCTACGGAAATGCAGTCTAGTTTCAACTGTTATACGCTTAGGCTTCTTACTCTTACTACCATTTCCATGTTCTTGGGACCCATAATGAAGCTTATAGAGCAAAAATGCAGAGAAACACAAGGGAAAAAAATGCATTGAACACGTTCACACCACGAGTTCTTGACCGGAACTGAACGTTTGTGGCGTGAAGTGTGGGTTGGCTGTCTGTACGTCAAGCAAGGATTTGTTCGTCGGTCGGAACAAAATCTGATCAGGAATTTAGTTCCTACCTCGATTTGTTCGCCATCCAATACATTCGCAAGCTGAGGCGCCACTGTGTGTGTGTGCTTTTATCCATCTATCTATCAAGATGAAATGAAAATACCCTTAAAATAATGTTGACCTTCTCATATTCGTGTGTGAACTGATTCACACACAGTCATTTTGGCTAAGCTAAGGGAAAATAAAACGTAGATATAAATGGTATCTCATTGCCAGTGGTGGTGAAATTCATCTTTAATTAAAAACCAAAACATCTGCTTAACATAGACAGCTTTTTACTCACGGCTTCCTCCTTGTAGAGTGTGGAGTATCTGAGCCTCTTAATCCCTCTCTCATTTTCTCTCTCCTCCATCTTTTTTTTCCCCTAACACTCTCTCTCCCTCTCTCTCACCTGAGGGGATGAGCTCTCGTCTTAAAGCTCCCTTTGTTTAGAAAGCCGAGGTAAATGCCGCTCCAGATGTGCTAACCTGTTAAAATATGAATTGGCTTTAACTAAGAGGTGTTTAATCGAGCCCTTAACGAGGATGTATCACGACCGTCATGGGCGCCCGCCGGAGCGCTGGCCTCGACCCTTCACTCACTCACGCCTGTCATTATGGTTTGTGGGTCTAATCAGAGTGTATGTCTGTAGGTGGGAAATATATGTGCATGCCTGTGTGCCTAAAGCTGTGGCGTGTGCGTGTGTGTGTGTGTGTGTGTGCTGTATGGTAAAACATACTGACTGTAATCACAGGTTATCTTGGGTTGATTATAAACCATATGGCTAATGGCGTAAGATTTTAGCCTGTGGCTTACACACTACAATCTAACAGTTGTTGTAACACGGCTGTACAGGAAAGAAAGGCTTATTCTTCTACTGTGGTGTCTTACAACTCAAACTCATTCGCTTCTGTTTAGAGCCAGAATATCAAGTCTAGACTTGATGAAGGAGTACACAACACAGGCTTTTGGCGAACATGTTCTTTTGCTCTTTTTACGGAGAGCGCAAAAATGCCTCGGCAGCAACAAGAACAAAAATCCAACAGCAATTGGAAGGTGGAAAGGTTCTGCACATTTGCAGGGTTAATGTACATGGGGATTTTTTTTCTTTCACAATAGGCAAAGGAAACACATAGAATGACCAGGCAATCAAGTTTGGTTTAATCTGTTTTAGAAAACTGGAGATCTGTAAGCTAAAAAAATAAATAAATAAAGCTGCAATACAGTGGACCCGTGGCTCACGAATGTGTCGGATGGCGAACAAATCAACTAAATTCCCGAACAGATTTTGGACCGACCGACGAACAAATCCTCGACTGACGTACAGACAGCCGAACCATGCTTCACGTCACAAACATTCAGTTCCGCTCAAGCACTCGTGGTGTGAACGTGTTCAACGCATTTTTCCGTTGTGTTTCTCTGCATT
>JAQMCW010000014.1:14478114-14489713 GCA_030068335.1 Chrysichthys cranchii | reverse complement strand
CTAATTAGCCTAATCCCCTCTGTGCATGTCTTTGGACTGTGGGAGGAAACCGGAGTACCCGGAGGAAACCCACACGGGGAGAATATGCAAATTCCACTCAGAAAGAAAAGCGCCCAGGTTGACCCCGGGATCGAACCCAGGACCTTCTTGATGTGGGGCGACAGTGCTAACCACCACACCAACAGGCTGCTTGATTCTTATCTGTTTATTTATTTTTAACATTGTATCCTACACCGGCCATATGTGGTAACCTCGACCTTCATTTTGCAACACGAAAAGGAGAAAAATTCTTCTCCTGCAGAGACTCACCAACACTAGGATTAAAATGGTGAATTTGCAGGTGTTTCCTGTAAAGGGTTAACATGCATAACGTCGTGTTTAAGCACAAAGTAGGAACTGGACAATAAACCCAGACCCTGAAACAGAGAATTCAGATATCATGCTAAAAAAAAAACAACTTTGTTTATTGCTCCCCTTTCCTGCAAATGATCTCACCGTACCTTCCTTTGAACACGCCAAACCTCCAGATCCTCCTCCGATCACCACCAGGTCATAATCGAACTGTTCTGCGAGCAGAGACAAGAGTTAGTTTCCAACGCATTCACCTGCACAGCAGAAACACAACGCTTGAACTGATCCTGCAGCATCAGTTAACGTCCCAGTGGTCATTATTTCTCTTTAACTCCATGTCCAAGTGTTTTAATCATGACCTTACTTAACAATGACTTAGGAAGAAAAACAATCAATCAATTAACGCGTCACAGACTTCTCAATCTGTCCAGTTTTCTTGGTGTTCTTCGAATGTTCTCATCAAACTTTAGTGAATGTTCTCATCACACTGTCGCAGTGAGCATCTCGAACAGGAACACTTTCTGTCTAACTGGGAGTGTGAAGGAAGCAGCATTCAGGAAATACTGTGAAGCAGATTTCTTTTGTTCAGGACACCTGAAAGGGATTCATTCATCCACATCTCTGTCTTTCTGTCTGGAGAAGTCGCTAACAGACAAAGGAAACCATGTAAGAACATACACCCTTCTAGGTCAAAGCCACCAAACAGAAACATGCACCAGGCCTTGTGTCACACCCTAAAGTGCCCTTAGGATACAGGAGTTCTGTTATTGCACACTTTCTGAAGTGCACAAAGCTTCTACAGGCGGCTTAAAGGTCATTTAGGATTCCACCAAACACTAATCTCATTACAATTCACCTGTGGACATTTAGTAAGCGTTGCATAAAATAAACAAACGTATTATTTTTCCTTAGACAGAGAGAAGGAAAACAGCTTACATGGGAATTCGGCGCTTTAGACTTGTAAACATCGCCTTCATTGGGCCACATGAGTGACAAAAAAATTACTACACATGTCAGTGAAACATTTAAAGGCATTCTTACCTGTAAAATGTCTTCTTGGCGACCGAAAAGTGAAATAACAGAAAGATTTCAGCCTGTGTTTGCCTCTGCACAAGGCCGCCGCCATGTTGTTATGCAAAGGCAAAAAGACCCCTGAGTGACAAGGGTGTCCAGTGAGGTGCCTGATGGAAATCCCAGAGAGAGAGAGAGAGAGAGAGAGAGAGAGAGAGAGAGAGAGAGAGAGAGAGAGAGAGATTGAAAAAAGAAAAAGAAAGAAAAACAGAAAGAAAGAAAATGGTAAATTGCCATGATAGATAGATAGATAGATAGATAGATAGATAGATAGATAGATAGATAGTGAAAAAGAAAGAATAAAAGGAAGAAAAACAGAAAGAAAGAAAGAAAGAAAGAAAGAAAATGGTAAATTGCCATGATAGATAGACAGATAGATAGATAGATAGATAGATAGATAGATAGATAGATAGATAGATAGATAGTGGTATATATTACAAACATTTTCAACCAGACTGTAAACCTTTGAATTAACTGTTTATATGTAGTTCCTGACTCAAAAGATGAAATATTCAATCATTTTATCTTTTTTTTCGCTGACATAAAGAGAGGACTTTTATATTTATTTACTCTTATTCCGAAGGACTCCGCCCCTGTGTTGGGATTGGCTAATTCATACTCACAAGCAGTGTTTTGATTGGACGTTTCTAAAAGGCGGTTATATCACCATAGCAACCTTGTAAAACCGTTGGCAGTTTTACTCTGTTAAGCCAAGTTGTCGTGTTTTTTTTCTTCCATTATTTAAATAAGGAATATTTGATATGTATATAAAAATTATATCTAAACAATTTTATTATTAGAAAAATAAATATGAGATTGCATCAGGAAGCGCTAAAGTCTATATTTCATGGTGACCTTTCGTAATGTACAATGCAAAATACACATGTATCATTTTTATATTACTCGTAAAACTTATTAGATATTGATGCCATTTTGTTGTTCCTGCTAATCATTTACATATAATGATTACATATTACTACATATTATTGTTTCTATTTCAAATAATATTTGTCAGTGTTTCTATATTACTTTATCGTATCTTTATACATGATATATAAACATGATATCTTTTATCGTGTTTAGTAGCAACATTTTTGTCCCTCCGACGTTTAGTTGAACTTTTAGCCAATCAGAGAACGGAAGACTAGAAACGATTTACCAATCCCCGTGCAGAAGGAGGGGCTTGCCTGAATACGGGTATGGAATAAATATGAACGTAAATCATCTGCGCACTTCTTTGGCGCCCTCTAGTGGCACCAAAGTGCTCGGACACAGAAATGGAAGTAGGCGGAGCCACTAAGGCAACCTGACCAATCACAATGGAACTGGCGACACATTCGCGTTTTATGATTGGTTGGTCCGTGAATCAATCAAACGCGAGTCTGGGCTGCACTAGGGGGAGACCTAGAGGGATTTAGGTCATTGCTCTGGAGCTAGATGAGCCTGTAGGAGTTACTGTCTGCGCGAATAATAATAAAAAAAAAATGCCGGTGGATATCGAGCAGTGGACGGGTCCTCTCTCCCTCACTGAGGTGGAGGAAAAGCCGAGCAAACCCCTGACGGTTAAATATGGCTCTGTGGAGATCGACGAGTTGGGCAAAATGCTCACACCCACTCAGGTTAGCATGCACAACTTAGCTACGGCTGATGCTGAGTAATATTAGCTTTGCATAATGCCGCTGTGATATGATCGTGCATTTGCGATTTATTAGCAATAAAAAATCCAGCTGCGTTCGTTTTTAAACTCGTTACGTCATTGCCGTTTGGAGCAGCCTCAAACGCGTGCTTCTAAAAACAGACCGACCTGCGTGATGACGTCACACGCACTGATGAAGTCGCTGAAGTAAAAAAAAAAAAAAAAAGTCATTAATTTCAGTCACAGCTATTTTATATCATTTATTTATAATGATCATGAATATCAAATTTGATAAACATCACATATTCATAATAATTCTTAAAAAAAAAATGCCAAGTTTAAACCCACGATCCGTTTCCAACAAAGATTTCTAAAGCGTAGCGCTTTAGAATCTCTGGTTTCCAACGGTTTGTGTACAGCCTGAATACCCGGATGAGACCTCGGTCTCGGATTGGTCCACGTGACCAGGCGCCGCTTTAATTAACGGTTGCTAACAGTGATGTGGTGTTTGTGAGGAAACCCAATAAAGCGTCGCGACTTGTCCTAATTTTTCGTTAAAGAGAAATGATTTCTGGGGGAAAGTTCAGTCCCAAATAGTGCCCTATTCCCTAAGGAGGTACACTAGTTAGGGTGTGATAGGGTTACCAAATTTCCCAGAGGAACCTTCCCGAGGGATTAATAAAAGTTCTATCTATCTAAATGACAACAGTGCACGTCAGCATGAAGTAGAACACGGGCTGTGTGGAGCTGTCTGACATGGCTGTGGGAATACTGACTGCAGACAGGAGGACAATTTGACTGCAGACAAAGACTGACAGAGAGAAAGACAATTTGACAAAGACATACAGGCGGACAGCAAGACAATTTGCCTGCAGACAGAAAGACAGACAGACAAAACAGTTTAAACACACAGATAATAGAATGAAAGAAAGATGGACAAACGATAGAAACGGAGATAACAGAAAAACAGACACACAGGAGAAAGACAAATCCTGAAGGACGGTTTGACTAATGTGTGTGTGTGTGTGTGTGTTCAGGTGCAGAATCGGCCCACGGTGATCGAGTTCGAAGGTTGCGACTCCAGCAAGCTGTACACTTTAGCCATGACTGATCCAGATGCTCCAAGCAGGAAAGACCCCAAGTTCAGGTACGTGCTGTCGCAGGTATACACTCACAGGTACACGCTCTCGCAGGTATACACTCACAGGTACACGCCCTCGCAGGAACACGCCCTCGCAGGTATACACTCTCGCAGGTACACGCTCTCCCTGTCATTTCTTGTAGTGGACATCAGACTCGTTTTTTTCCAACATGACAGTGAGATCATACTCAGGGCCTGAATGTTGCCCCCCCGACTGGACATATGTTTGTCTCATGAGTGTCGGACAGTTGAAGTTAAAAGTTTTTTTTTTAAAATTTTTTCCCAGGTAGCCAAGCTGTGCTTCCGTGGCATGTAAATAGCCTGCATAACTATTGTTCCCGACCAGATGTAAACTAGGGCCGGGACAAGACGAGTTTATTTCAATAAATCCATAAAAATAGTAATTTTCACATTCCGGTACCGGTGATGTCTCTGAAACGTGTATCAGGACGTATTGTAATGGATCACGATATGGATGTTCTGTGGTCTTATCATATCCTGTCCTTCGTTAAAGAATATAATCAAAAGACTCTTTATTAATTTATCCCCCTCTTTGGATTCTGTTTTTTTTTCCCCCTCTAGAGAATGGCATCACTTTCTGGTGGTGAACATGAAAGGGAACGATGTCTCCAGCGGGTGTGTGATGTCTGACTACGTCGGTTCTGGTCCTCCGAAAGGAACGGGTAAGATGTGTGTGTAGGAGATTTAATGATTAATCATGCAGGGTTAATCCAGGTCAGGAGTCGGACGGGTCGAAGTTCATCGTCTGAGCACGATAGTTAATGTTTAATTACAGTCTGAACGTTTTTCGTATTAATATACACGGGTTGGACCAAACAGTCTGTGAATTTCAAATGCAGCTGAACTTTCCTTTAATAAATGGCTTCGAAGCGGAGCGCGTTTAAGGTTTTAGCTGATCGCTAACGGCTCACGTTTTAACTTCTGGTTCAGGGAACAACTCGGGTTTCTGCGGAGAGAGCACAGAGGCTCGGCCGTGTGCGTTACTCTCATTTTCCAACCAAAACCTTTTGGCTCTTTGACTGTCACAGTACAGAGTTCAGCGATACCTTTACAGAACGAGTTCAGGTGCTCGCCTAATCACGATGGCCCAACTTAGGATTTTTCGAAGTTTTGATGATGATTGCGATCCGCTAAAACTGTAAAATATTTAAGATCCTCGGGCAGGCATTGCTGGCAGGCCAGCGTAATGGTGTATGACGTACGATACGTTCGGAGGACGCCCGGACGTACATGTCACTCGCCTTGCGTGACGCCTCACTCTCTCCCTCCTGCAACTCACTGAGTTCCCTTGTGTATCGGTGTACTGTACAGCGCATTATCACCGGTTTTTTTGTGTGTTTCAAGAGCTAATTTTAATTCAAAAGCATGTCTCCTACAGGAAAAGACTCCTTGGGAGGCTAGTCTAAGCAGTGGCCTACGACATTCGATATACGATATTTTCCACTTATGATGGGCATAACGGAACGCGTCTACATCGTAACTTGAGGACTCCCTGTAAAAAAAAATAAAATACACTGGAAAAAAAAAAGTCCCGTATGTATGAATCAACAGCTCGTACTGAAATTCCTCAGCAGCAGAGCACCGACACTGGAGACTCCTTCCATAAGTGTTAAACAAACATTTCTGTACAGAAAGCTTCACATCAGCGATGTAAATGTGTGGTTTAATACATCTTAGATCGTGTGCAGCATCCTTGTGAAGGAGCTGTTGCTATGGAAACGATAACACATTAGAGCGAGCGCATTGCTATAATTGTATTGGTTTGTGATTTGAATTCCAGCCATCACTGCTGTCTCTGGTATAGAACGTTAATCGACCCCTCCTGACCAATCAGAATCCAGAATTCAGAGCGATGTGGAATGAACCCAGGATTTGTTTTAAAACATCGTTCAGCTTCTTTCTAAGTAAAAGTAACTACCGGTAATCTGTGTCTGTATGTATGGAACGCCTAAGGTTTTTATATAATATATATATATATAAAAATGAATTAGCCCGACGGTCATCACAGCGTGAACGTTTTGCTCAATACTACGGCATGTATGTGTGTGTTCGTTTTCTGTTCGCAGGCCTCCATCGTTACATGTGGTTGGTGTACGAGCAGTCAGGAACGGTGAACTGCACCGAGCCTGTCCTGACCAACCGCTCTGCAGACAACCGGGGAAAATTCAAAATCCAAACCTTCCGCAAGAAATACGGGCTCGGAGCTCCGGTGGCCGGGACCTGCTACCAGGCCGAGTGGGACGACTACGTCCCCAAACTTTACGAGCAGCTTTCAGGGAAATAATCAGGAATCATCCTGAACACAGCTTTATCATGTGATTAGGAAACTGGGAGTGGGCGATATGGCGATCTTTTCTTTAAGACGATAACCTTAACATTCCGTTAACGCGCTGAGCTTCGACAAGATGTAGAAACAACCGAGAAGTAAAGCACTTCAAAGCGTTTTCATTTCAGCAAATTATTTAACAAAAGGAATGAGCCAACGTCCCATGAGATACTTATTTTTTTTTATTTCTATGCAAATTGAATTTAATCGGCTCTCTGCGATTGGTCGAAATGTCTTATGGAGGAAATTGTTGAGAAACGTCAGTCGTATCTCCCACCTCAGAGCAATCGGTACCATTTTTGTTCAGCCTGGAGTCTTGCCTTACTCTCCACATGTTGCACTTTCAGGGGGAATTTTGTTTTTCTTTGTTTCGCCCCTTCGTACCTTGTTCCTGTAGATACCGCTTTAGTTTCATGCACCATGTTAACACGATGAAGCATTACATTCATTTCAAATAAAAAAAAAATGTAAAAAAAAAAGCAAGCATTCAGATGCGTGTTGAGCGTTTTTATTTACAAATATAATTAAAAGCATTTGGGACAGAAATCATGCTTCTCTCGGACCTGAAAACAAATTTAAAGTGCATGCAAACAGTAAAGCAAGGTTTCTATTCACAGGATTCTTAATTCTCATTAAAATAAAAAAACAAAATAAACGGCTCTAGAAAGCAAAAACGATGGGGGGGGAAAACCCAGCAATGTCAGAGGTCATCCTCGGTTATAGGCCAAAAGGCGGTGGACGAAGTGGTCACCAGTATTAAAAACAAAGAAAAGAAAAGAAAACAGAGGAATTAAGAAACTACATAAGTTGACACACAAAATGGATGCCCACTTTTCACTTAAGAGCCCTTTGTGCCAGCAGGATTCAGATTCGTGTGTGTGTGTGTGTGTGTAATTCACATTGCTGACCTCGTGCTGAGGTTTGATCGTTGATAACGCAGGAATGAAGTGGGTTCCTTGTGCACGAAGGAACCCTGATTAGCTGAAATTACCAATCGGAGGCAGCTGTTCAGTTTATGTACATCAAGTTCGTATGTAAATTTTCTTATCAAATTTGTTCAAAAGGTGTGAATCACTTCAGTCTGATTAATAAATACCGAAAAAACGGCGAGACCCAGCAGCGATACGCCTAAAAACTAAAAAAAAAATCTTGTGGAAAATCTCACTAAAAACGTGTGTGTGTGTGTGTGGACATGAACAGTAGCAATACTACCCCACCATCACCGCCACGTGTTGCGCCATGTGCGTATTGCTGTCCTTCCTCTCTAAATCTCTATTTCATCAATTACATCAAGTGTCATCATTGCACGAGAAAGATCACGGACATCAACACTGCAACTGTTTCATCATTTTATGGATAATACTTAAATATATATTTATATTTATAGATTATATAATATTAAACACCGATGACGGAGGGAGTTATCCAGCATGTCGTAATGTCGTGACGTGAAGAGGGTTTGTCAGTAGCAAAAACTGCACGTGTCTTAAAAGAGTGGAGGACTTTTTTTCTTTTCTTTTTGCCTTCTGTGTGAAAGGCAGCGAGGGTCGTGGGTCTCATCTGTAGTCGTCTTTAGGGTAATCTAACGCGCCCAGGTTGCTGAAGCCCATGCGCAGGCTCTCCATGTCGAAGGCGTCCACTTCGCGCTCCTGTCGCTCCAGCAGGTATTTGATTCGGTCTGTGCGCTCCTTCTGAAGAGAAGCCAGCTCCTCTTCGATCTGAAAACGACACCACACAGTCGCGTTGGCCCGTACCAACCGGTACTACACCGTAAGGACGATTCAATTCAGAACTTCATGCACGTGCACTAAGCAGGCTTGGGATGGATGCCTTTCTCATGCATCAGTAATTGGAAAAAACGTCCCGATAATTATAGATATATATTTCTTTCCTTTTTCATGCTTCAATAATTATCAGGACTTTTTCCCCCCCAATTACTGATGATATACATTTCTTTCCTGTTTCATGGATCAATAATCAGAAAAAAATGTCCCGATAATCATCGATATTACATACAGTGGTGTCTATCACGAACACGATCCGTTCCAAGAAAGTGGCTGTGAAGCAGTTTGTATGCGAACCAAACAATTTTTCCCCATAAGCAAGCACTGAAATTCGTTCACAAGCCGACCAAATAATACTCTAGTTAGTTAATTTTCTGGTTTTTATAGTAAAAATAAAGTTCACACATTGCGTACCTTTCTAAGGACGAGTTCGGGTGTGAAGGAATGGAAAAGGGGTTGGGGGTGGGGCTACTGTTTGGACTTTATGGCTATAAAGGCCTGAGAGCGCGTCTGAACACCGCTAACGGCTGCTAGAGACCGAGACGTACGCATCGTGTCAGTGCGCGGGGGCTTGGGATGACGTCGCGTTAGGATGGAGTCGGTCAAGGAACCTGTTCGTCGACCAAATTTTATACGCGAACCAAAGCATTTTTTTTTTCTCGAAATATTTGGTCATGAACCAAATTGTTCGTCGGCCTCAGCATTCGTGAACCGCAGGCGCTGCTGTATTTCTTGCCTTATCTCGTCTGCAAGCTGTATCGGAATTCGTTGTCGTATAAGGAAGCGCCACTTGTGGCCCGAGAGAGCAGTTATTCCCATCTACAGTAAACAAAAGACCAAAGGAACGAACCGCAAACCTCGCACATTAGGCCTTTAATTTACACGGCGTCCAGTTTTAAAGAAATTTCACAGATGCCTCAAAAACATGTTGATACAATAATCAATAACTGATCGCTCCATATTTCATCACATCCCATGTCCCAAATGATGTTAATAAAATGCACCGAGGCTGGCTGATTGTTTAATCGATCCATAACTAAAATTAAGCCTATATAAATTACTACTATGTTCCTAAATGTTGGTGAATGACTGAACTCTGGTTTCAAGGTGTAAATATATATATATATAAAACAAACAAAAAAAACACTTCACTCCTATATGGTGTAAACACTCGTTCCTGCATCATCACGCCCGCCTGGCGCAGACTTGCTGACGGAATTACAGTCATCTATGAACACGGACAACAGTACGTCAGAGGGCTAAAAACGAATGAAGATCAATCACTTTCTTGAGTTTGGTGTCGCTCGGGGTCCGTTAGGAGGAGGCTATGTGATGCTAAACTAGTAGCTATAAGCTTCTTGAACTTGTTAGCCATCAAGAATGTCGCTCTGTTTTGTTTTTAACGTTTCCCTCGAGCCTTTTCACCCATGTCTGCGGTGTTACCTTTTGTTCGAGATGAGCTCTGCGCAGTGACACTTTCTGCTCCAGTTTGTGCTGCTCGCGCTCGTGCTGTGCCTCCGTCTGCATTTTGATTTTGCTCTGGTAGGCGTTGAGGAGCTCCATCTCCTGCTGCAGCTGCTGCCTCAGAGCCTGACATTCGGCCTCCTGAGCCTCATCCAGACGCAACTACACACACGGAAAGAAGAATAAAATCAGCCCTACTCACTTATCAAGCTTTTGTCTATTGCATATCAACACATTTCCTTTAATTTCCCCAACACAGCAGACAAGTACATCTGATCGTGGTCCTCCAACCCCGTGTTTCCTCGAGGACTCGGTGATGTCATCGCAATTTGTCCTGCATTTTTACTTTAGCTTGTGTATTTAAATTAAACAAGCTGGATGAAGGTCATATTTATTGCCTACGTGTTCCTCTTTAATTGTCGTCTTTTTTTTGCAAATTCAAAAAGCATCCAATCGTGTGTTAAAATCGACCGTTCCCTTTAGCTGCTAATGCTATTCTGTGTCCTAAATAAATTAATTTCCAATTTTTGGGTGGATTTAACTTCACAGTTTTCACAGTTTCCCTAAATTACCCACAGTGCCGTTCGACGGCCTGCTGACGGTGGTGCAAAGGGATTCCACCTTCTACTTCAAGAAAGCGATGCAGCGGCGCTTTAACCTTTTACTTTTAATCTTCAACAAATCAGCTTCCACAGATTCCATGTCAACACCGCGGACATCTCGTAGCTTGAGCTAACTAGCGAACTCGAATCTCTGCCAGAACTCAGTGCATTGCATTCTGGGATGCCCACGTTTCTATGCTGGATTTCTCCCTGGGTTGATGTTGAATGTCGCTAGACGACGGTGCACGAGAAACGAAGCTCTTGTAAAGTTATTATTAGGAGCTGACGATAAAACACCACCCCCTTGTTTGACGGACAGCTAAATCGCCTGGTGTTTTAAACACCAGAAACAAGGTACTGTTTACTCCTAGTACTACTCGTAAGTTTTATGTTATGTTAACGTCGGGCGACGTGTCTCACCGCCTGTGACGCCATCATCTCGTTGATGCTCTGCTCGTATTGCTCAGCCAGGATGGCAAGTTTGCGCGTCTGCTCGTCCTTCAGAGCCTTGAGCACGCCTTTGTGCTCATTTTTCGGCGTCACCTCGAGCTGGTGGTGCCGCAGCGCTTTGTACTGCTTCGTCTGCACTTTACACGTGTCCTGAAACTGCTTCTTTATCTGCAGCTCCATCACCTGGGACACAAACAAACAGTCAGAACATCACAGTTATTGAGCTAATCGTGAAAAACGACTCCCTGATCCAAAACTCTAATGTTATCTGGTGTCATAATGCTGCAGAACATCTTACAATCCTCCAGCAAACACAACCAGAAATCCCTGGTGTTAGGTTCCTGCCGGGTGCTTTAATGAATCAATCGCCTAACAGACGATTATTTAAACAGATTGCTCATTAGTGTTTAATAATGTAGCTTATGATTCACGCTGCCTGTTTTATAAAGCTAATATCAAAGCCAAACATCCAAACACCTGAACTGGTGACGTTAATGCTTCGTAACCCCGTCCTTTTAGTTCCCCACCACACCCGAGACGGGATTTAATCAGGTGTAGGAGAAACGAAAAGAATTCACAACAGTCCTGCTAATGAGGCATCAAAATATTGGAAGAAAATCTTTAATACTGCGGACCCTCGACTCATGAACTTGATCCGTTCCGAGACTCCGTTTGGGACCCGATTTGTTCGCGACCCGAATCAGTGTTTCTCATTGAAATGAATGTAAATCCAATGAATGTGTTTCAGCCTCA
>JAQMCW010000014.1:14453482-14465667 GCA_030068335.1 Chrysichthys cranchii | reverse complement strand
AACCCATAATACACTTTAAAAACATGTTTTGAGGCTGAAACACATTCATTGGATTAACATTCATTTCAATGGGAAACGCTGATTCGGGTCGCGAACAAATCGGGTCTCGGAATGAATTCAGATCGTGAGTCGAGGTCCCACTGTACTATTTTTTTTTATTACTAATACATGTTTGTATCAATGCTCTGGTTTTTGTTTTGTTTTAATCAAATATGTTCCTTCAGCTTTATCGTTATCTTGAGCAACTGAAGGAAAACTTGAGAAACTTGATGTATAAAGAAATAATAAAGAATGTAACAAAGAAATAATTCAGTTGTTTGGTCTTTATTTAAAAGGGAATCATAAATATTGCGAATTGTCAATTATAACACCTAAAATTCATGTTGCAGTTGCAATCAATCATAAAAATTAAGAAATTATTTACAAAATATTAAAAAAATTGTCATATCTCACATTTATAAAATCTGATCCAGATTTGGATTCAGTGCCCGTGTTTTTTTTTTGTTTTTGTTTTTTTGAGCAAAGTAGCTTGTTTTTCACTGATAAACACTGCAATTCCTAAACATGCTTCTTACTTTTCTTTCATTTTTGGCTGCTTTAAATTTGCAAAAGGAACAATCTATTTAATTTACAGACCAAATATTATTTACCCGTGATGCTGTAAATTACGTTAAATGGTCTTGATCTATTAAAAAGCCATGAACGATGCATGAGGACTTTCAAGACGCTGAAATGAAAGTAATGAAAGTTTATATGCAAGTCTGAGACATAAAACGTGGACAATTATCTCATTTCTTGCACCTGTGTGCACACACCTGCCTTTCGAAGAAAGGACAGGGTTTGTGTGTGTGTGTGTGTGTGTGTGTGTGTGTGTGTGTGTGTGTGTGTGTTTTGTGCTTTTCATGGCGTGCGTGAGTAATTATGTACCGCACAGTCCTGCCCACGTCCACTTTTAGAAAGCCACGCCCTTACCATATTTAGTCCTGTAATGTTCGGTGGAAGGACAGCTTCTGTGCTTCTCTGCGAATATCTGCACAATGATTCTTTAACCTGCTCCCTTTATTTGTTTTCCCTTTCATTCCTTTTATTTTCTTTTTATGAGTTCTTATTGCGCAGAAATACTCAGTGCTGAAGTTTGTGTGCATGCATGTGTTTATGTCACAAATTTGTGTTCAAGCGCCCAAAATTTCACTGAAGAATACGAGTTTAGTGTAACAAGAACATTTCCGAGTTTTATTATTTAGTTTTAGCATAAAATCTTAAACCCAATCAGAGTGCAATAAGCAAAAGCAGGTGAAATGGGCGGTTTTGCAGGAGAAAGGGGGGGAATCAAAAACTAAAGGCAGAACCCATTTAATGGCTTTCACAGAAGTAACTGTGAGAAACTGAACACATCACTGTTCCACATAGTCCCCATGCAAGACGAAGGATTTGTCGTATCGTTCATCTGGCTTCGAAGAATTTTCTCGCCTGCTCCCGAAGCCAGGTGAGCACCGCTTCATTTACTTCATCATCAGAGGTGAATCTGCGACTACGCAGCACCAGATCCGGGCTGTAAGGAGGACGTGGGAGACGTCAGAACCCGAGCCTTCGCACTGTCTCTACTGCTGTATGAGGACGTGCATTGTCACGGTGCAGAAGGACTGTTTTAGATCGCATTCCTCTTCTTTTGCTGCGAATTGCAGGTTTAAGTTCATTCCGCAGCAATGCACAGGAACTTGCACTGTTCACTGTTTGTCCATGCGTTTGGAAATGTGCCAGAATAGGAACCTTCATGTCCCAAAAGAACGTGAATCAGAACATGATTTTCTTGAATGAGGGAGGACTTTTAAATTTCTTCTTATTAGGTGGAGAGGACGGATGTCTCCACTCTATGCTTTGTCTTTTGCTCTCCGGGTTATTGCAGAATTAAAAAAAAAAAATATATATATTTTTTTAAAAAGCCTTTACTTTTTGATTCTCCCTCATACTGACGTATTTAAATAATCTCAGTTAGTTTCTGAAATAATCCTAGTGTAACTTGTGGTAACAGAAAAAAATATATGGTATGCAAAGATAGGTTTGGGGGACGTGTGTGTGTGTGTGTGTGCGCGCATGTGTGTGTGTGTGGACCTTTTTGTGGTGTGTGGAAGACTCGTGCGTGCTGTCGTACTCGTGGGGTGGTAGTGCCATTTCAGTGCAGGGCTCATCGTTACACTCCTGTAGGCTGTTGATGCTGCTGCTCTGACTGCCTGTACTGATGGAGGTGCTGGGCACTGAATGATTACTGCCAACACTGTTCCCCTTACAGCCCTGATCTCCATCCTGCAGAGAGAGAGAGAGAGAGGTGAAAGATTGAAAGTTAAAAACGATCAAGTGAGAGACAGAAATGGAGTGAGAAAAACCAAGAAGGGGAGAGAGGGAAGATAATGACAAAGAAGTAGCAGAGAAACAAAAAATAAAAGTATGAAACAGACGGAGAGAGAGCGACAGAATGTCGGAGGAAAGGAATTAATAAAGGAATCAACTCAGACAGCAAAAGAAAGAAAGGAAGATGGGTGAGAAAAGAGACACGAGTAGATATGTGAGCAGGGGAAGAGTTAAAAGTGTACAATGCGAGATGTTACAATGAGCGGGTCGCAAAATAGAAGAAAAATTTGAGAATTTTTGGGTGCCAGTGTGTGTAAAAGTGAAAGAGGGATAAAGATTGGAACAGGTAGCAGAGAAAGAGAAAAATAAATGGTAAAGTAGGTGAAAGAAAGGACGGAAGGGCCAGAAAGAAGGAAAGTAATGAATGAACAAAAGAAGTAATTTAACCTGAAAACAAAAACAAAGTAAAAGAAAGCAAGAGGGGGAAAAAAGAGAGGTTTGGGGGAACAGGGGAGTAGAAGTGTAGAAAAGATAAAACACCAGATAGAGATAAAGAAAGAAAGAGCGGAAGTGAGATATAAGGGAGGAGAAAGGAGAGGAAGAAAGAATAAGAAGAGGAAAGGGGGACAGAAATGAAAGAAAAGAGAGTGAGAATAAAGTGATGTGATGTTCCTGAGGCTCGGCTTTAACGTGTGGTATTAGAGCTAATAAATCCTTACTGGATGGAGAGAATGAGCCATAAACAGGTAGAGCGATCACTCTGACCTTTTAAATATCTGTTTCACATTCAGGGTGATCACTTCAAACCTTTACAGAACGATCCGATTACAGCAACTAAACACGTCCGATCCCACCGGTGCTGTACGCCAAGATCTGAGCACGAAAGATTAAAAATAATAACAGGAGTGTAATGTGAATCTGCAGCCAGAGTGAGCAGAAAGACCAGAGCAGCTCACTACTACCGTCATCCATTAGAGGGGAAACGTCTCATTATTAAAAGCTATTAGACCTTAATCAGGTCACAATCCTATAAAGGTTGACGCACTGACAGCTTTACAACACTTCAGTGTTTTATCCAAAAGGATGCAGGATAAAGACTGGGAGTGTCCTCCTGTGCTGAGCTTTTATGACCTAAAGTGATTTTGTAAATGATTCATTATGGTAAAACTACCTAAAACTAAACACACACAAAATACATTTACTTTCCAACACCAATGAACAGCATTCATCATTAAATACTAACGTTTACCATCAAACACCAACATTCACCGATATTCATCACTGAGCACTAACTTTTAAACACCAAAGCGCTCCAACATTCACCATTGTTCAACGTCAAACCCCATTTATCTTCAGATAACACTCAACATCAAACACCAATGTTCCCCAATAAACATCAATATCCTTCATCAAATACCAGCGGTCATCATCAAATACCAAGAATTTATCATTCATCCAACACCAACACTGTTGAACATTTTGTTTTCATGGTAATGGTGGTCATATGATGAACTTCATCATTATTTTCCTTCAAACACCAGCATTTACCCTCATTCTCATTCAAGATCAAACAACATTTATCAAAAGACCAACACTCATGTTCTCCATTAAACCTCAACATTCTCCCTCAAACAACAGCAACTTTCAAATAATCATCAAACACCAGCAATCACCATCAAACACCAACTTTCACCACTGAACACCAACATTCACAATCACCAAACACTATCACCCAGCATCATTCTCCATCAAACACCAACCTTCATCTTTATCCATCAAACGCCAACACTCTCAAACACAATCACTAATCATTAAACACCACCATTCATCATCAAACACCAATGTTCCCCATCACACACCGTCATTCTCCATCTTTATCTATCAAACACCACCACTCTCAAACACCACCAATGATCACCAAACACCACCAATGATCATCAAACACCATCAATGATCATCAAACACCATCAATGATCATCAAACACCAACATCCTCCATTACTCTACATCAAATACCAGCACTGGTCAAACTCCAATGCTGTTAAACTTTACATTGTTCTTCCATAAACACTAACATACAAAACACCAACACTTTCCAATATTCACCATGACGTCAAACACCAACAATCGTCATCAAACACCAATGTTCTTCATTTAACATCAACTTTCTCTATCAATCCTCAGTATTAATCAAACACCAACATGTACTGTCCAACACCAGCATTCACAACTGCCCACCAAAATTCACCGTCAAACACCACCATTCTCCAACACTCCCCAACAAACACCACCATTCTCCAACACTCTCCATCAAACACCACCATTCTCCAACACTCTCCATCAAACACCACCATTCTCCAACATTCACCACCATTCTCCAACTCTCCATCAAACACCACCATTGTCCAACACTCTCCATCAAATACCACCATTCTCCAACATTCACCATCAAACACCACCATTCTTCAACATTCACCATCCAAGGCCAAGTTTCATCTTCAAACAACATAATCCACGATTAAATCCCAACACTCTGCCTCATTCTTCATTAAACACCAACGTTCTCCATACAAGGAGTCTCACAGTCTCCAAACTTCCCCGAAATCAAACGTCATATGAAACACCGACTCAACACCGGGGCCTAATTCTTCCATATTTCAGTGTGTGTACCTATAACACACTTCACACAACTAATATTTGTGAGACTCGCACGAACAGGTCGCATTCATAAGAGACCCGAGGCATAAAAATTGCGTGTGGTGCGAGTGTTGATCGGTTCAGACGTGCTGAACCATGCAAGAATCTGCTGAAAATCCTGTTAATCGGGTTCAGTGCGTTCTCTCCTCCTGTTACGAAACAAAACGCTGCTTAAACTTCTCACAAACCTCAAGCCCTAGGATGTGACGTTTTCACACTTCTTTAATGTCTACCATATAAATAGATGTTGCGTATATTGGTAGTTCCTGATACGGCTTAGACCATGAGCTTTTGTAGCACAGAATTTGAGATTTGTGCTAGTGAGCTGATGGCTGAGAGTTTAGTCATCCCACGACTACAAAAACACTCGAGTTTTAACTCTCAAACTGCTCAGCTTTGGGCCGAATCACTCACACGAATCCAATCAAAGCCAAAATCTGACCAGTTGCTGGAGGTATGAATGCCAACAGCCCTGTGTGTGATTGCTAGATGGTTTCTAGAACGTTCATCCCTTTATACACTGGTCTTTCTTCATCATCAGGTCCATTCCTGAACATCTACCATCTAACAAGTTGAGGAATGGGGTTTGACAGAAAAGGCTGGGGAACAGCTCAAAGCTGAGGAATGTCAAACCTGTTCACAGGGCAACATTCGAGGTACACTTCTAGCACACGATCAACGATCGCTTCTTTGTTTCCTCAGTGTTCTTTGCGCCTACCTCCTCCTCCTCCTGGGACTCTCCCATCGGACTGTTATGCTTCTCCTGGTAGAGGATCTTCTTCATTTTGCGGTACTGCAGGTTGTCCAGCTCCCGTACGGCATCCTTCGTCCTCTGGATCAGGTCCACGAGGACCCGCAGAGGCCGATCACGACGCACAAAGTCATGCTGAAAAAGAGAAGACAGCCACGGCCACATGTGCATCAGCTTGCAGAGAAGTTCTGTACAAATAGAAGGAACTTATACAGACGGCATAAAGAGAAAAGATTCGGGCATCTTATAAGAATCCCCTTCAGTTTTGTTAAAATGTATTTTAATGACTCTGTGCATATGTGTATGGTGCGTGCAATAAGTGACTTCAACTCCAGTGTGTTCTTTAAAGTCAAAAATATTACAAAGTGAGGGGAATCATGTGCCAGACAACTATGTGCCGAGCAACACCATGAGCTGAGAAACAGAACGACAAGGAAGCAGCTTCGACAGCAGGTGCTAGCAACCAGGATAATAACCAAGAGGCCAATCTGTCTCCAGCATATCCATCTAGCTAACCCATGTAAGCGTCAGCTGTTCCAAATGGAGGTCTATGATTAACTGATGGGTCTTGGAGAAAACTAATCTGGAGGATTATCTATTCAAAAACAAGGAATTGACAACATTCCTGATCCCGACACATTCCAGGGAGTCTGAACTTTACCTCGGTGGGGTCAAAGGTCAGGGTGTGATTTGAGAGCTATGTGTTTGAGATTTAGGACAGAATGTGGTGTTGTGGGGATAGTTCTAGATGCTAAACTCAGATTAGTGACCTTGTTTCTTCCTAAAGAGCTTGGAGGGGCCAAAGAGAGGGGGGTAGCAGCAGTAAGGAGAAAGACCAACAGAGAGGGTCGAAATACATCACAACCAAACTCCCTTCCAACACGTAAACATCATAACCAAACCCCCTTCTGATGTCACGTCATAACCAAACTCCCTTCCAATGTGTCACGTCATAAACAAACCCCCTTCCAATCCGTTACGTCATGACCAAACCCCTTTCTCCTGATCAAACCCCTGATAAAAACTTGCTACAGTTTATATCATGCAAAGCGTGAGATTATTTACCTGCGAACTGGTATTTTTGTGCAATACGAAAATGCTTATTTGCCGAGCCTGACATTTTCACGTTTAGCGTACACAAAAGTTAAAAATGGATCGTAAGCTTAACAGCTCAACTTCACAAAGCAAAAGCATGAGAACTTCCTCCTACAGCTCTCATCTGGGTCACAGAGCAAGACTAGCATTATATCAGATGTACACATTCAAGAAAACACACACGCACACAAACACACACACTTGTATTGACTTTCCACAGATCCCACCGGCACAGGAAATGAGTGAATAACATAGGCATCACCATATTCTGTGGGTGGATTGCATGCGTGTGTGTGTGTGTGTGCGCGCGCATGTGTGTTCCCGTGAGTCAGCGGGGACAGATGAGTAAGAAGCACACTGTCAGAGCAGGAAGCTGCAAATGATATGGTGAGGAGGAAGTGAGAGAGTGTAGGCGACTTGCTTTAACGTTCAATATTGAGCAAGTTACTCACACCTGTGTGTGCATGCACGTGTACATGTACGTGTGTGTGTGTGTGTGTGTGTGTGTGTGTGCACTCACTCGCAGGAGTTCAGCTGAAGAGGGTCTGTCCTGAGGTATTTTTTGTAGGCAGTAATCTACGAAGCTCCTGAACGCATCCGTCCTGCACCCAAAACAAAACGCACACACAAAATTATATAAGTTCGATTTGAAATATAAGCAAGAATTAGCAAGTTTGAACAACACGCATTGGGAAGTACTTGGCCTGATGGCGAGTTTCTTTATTTAATAGATTCTGTCGAGTGTTTTATAATACCCAAGATTCACTGTGCGATAATACAAATAAGCAGCCTAAAGGAAGCCAAAGGTGCCAATACTTTAAACAACAACGACGCATGCAATACTTGTCCACAAATTCACTGCATAAATTATATGCAACTCGATATGAAAAGCAGTAAATGGAGATTGTAGTTATGTAAGCTAGCTAGCTATCAACTACTTTTCCACCGTTCTCCATTTTGTTTTTTATTAATTTGCTATATAGAATTTCAATGCATCCCATCGTGCAATGGACGGAATTGTGCAGGTAGGGGTGTGTGTGTGTGTGTGTGTGTGTGTGTGTGTGTGTGTGTGTGTATATATACACTCACCAGTCATTGGACTGCAGCGTGGGCGAATCGTTCTGAGCGATGTGATATAAGGCACTCATAGCATTCATGTTGAACAGAGGAGGTTTGCGCTCGGCTATATGGGAAACGAGAGATATAGCGATATAGATACAGAGACATGGATAATTAAATTAGACATGAATTTTCTAATCAGATTCCAAGCCATTATCCCACATTGTCTTCACTAATTAACATTTTACGACTTGACTGTTTCTGTTACTTGTGATAATGAAGTGCAACACATGGAGTCTGTTGTTATTACAGTAACCCCCCAGCTACATCGCGGTTCACATTTCGCGTCCCCGGCTACTTGCGGATTTTTATTTCGAATACGTTTTATTTTTTGCAGATTTTCCGGTATTTCGCGGCATCCGCAAAACCTCTAATGAAGTGTTTTTATGGATTTTTCGACGGCGGAATTCGTCACACAGCTGTATCTTGATCCGGTTGTGTATGTCGGTACAGTACCGTCTGTTGTTTGTGACAACTGTAGTGGTTCTGAAATCCAGTCTGTCGCAAGTGGGTGTTAATTACAGTATTATACAGTATAGAAAAAAGCCTAGGCTAGGCTTGTGTACTACACACATACAGTACTGAAAATATAAGTCCAGGCTACGCTAGTATAGTATACAACACATTACAGTACTCACTATAAATGTGATGTTTCTACGAATTCGACATAAACTTCACCCCGCTATATGCTCGCAAATGTTTTCTTTGTGTGTTTAGAAAGTGTTTAAAGTGTGTGGGAGGATCATTTAGGGCTTAAACTATTTGGGGGTGGCATCCATATATCGTGTATTTGGAACGTAACCCCTGCGAATGACGAGGGATTACTGTAATAAAGTTCTTTTCATTTTGTTTGAAAAGGGACACCAACTTTTGCTCTTTACTCTAATTAAATGTTTACCCACCCACACATTCACACATTACTGACCTAGCTCAATACAGGTGATCCCCAGAGACCAGATGTCCACCCGGCCTTCATACTGCCCTTCGTCCATGGCTAAAATCACTTCAGGAGCCATCCTGTTAAAAAACACACACACACAGACACACACTAATTAAAGTGACCCAGTGTCCATGTTGTCATTTAATGTGCCACTAATTCTGCATGTCTTTTTCTCTATACATTTGTTCTTCTTCCCTTCTTCCTATCCAGTTCTCCCTGTCCATCTCTCTCCATCGGTCTCCCTCAACTACACTCTATCCCTTTCTTACTCTCCTTCTCTCAGTCTGTCCGTGTCTCGGTCAGCTTCTCTCTGTCTCAACTGTCTTTTTCTCCATGCGCCTCCCTGCGTCTCTCTATTTATCCCCATCCTCTTCTATCTATCTATCTACTTTTCTCTCTCAATCTCTGACTGCATGTCTCCTTTTCTTCGCCGCAGTCTCTCTCCACTTCCCTTGGATAGTTTCCCTTCCTATGTCTCAATTTCTGGCCCCGTCCCTTCCTCTCTCCGTTTCATCCTATCCATCTCTCTTGTCCCCTTCCTCTTCTTTCTATCTCTTTCTCCCTTTTTTCTCTGTGTCTGTCTCAGGCTGACTGTTTCTCGCTCGCTCTCCCTCTCCCTGTCCTCTACTCTGTTTTTCTCTTAGTCTCTTTCTCCCTCTCCTTCTCTGTGTCCATCTCCAAATCTATATCTCCTCGTCTCCTCAGATCTCAGTCTCGCTCTGTGTCTTCCCATGTCACTCATTCATGACATAAATGTGACGGACAGACAGACACTGACCAGTACGGCGTCCCCACAAACGAGTTGGCAGGAGAGCTCATGGAGGCGGAGCCAAAATCAGCCAGTTTAACCTGTCCAGGCTCAGTCAGTAGGATGTTTCCTGCCTTAACATCTCTGCGTGTGTGTGAGAGAGAGAGAGAGAGACAGCGAGAGAGAGGGGAAGAGAAAGAGAAACATAATGAGAAAAATAAGTATAGTACAAAAACGAGCACAGTTCCTCATTCCTCTCACAAATATAACAGCCATAAAATAATTTACCTTTTTTTTTTTCAGCCTGCTGACTCATTTCCTCTAATAAACGTTTGACATTAGACAGTAATAAAGCAGTAGAAAGAAATAATGATGGTTTTACACACACACACACACACGCACACACACACACACAGCGAGTAAAGGCAAGTAAAAACTCACCTGTGGATCATGTTATGGGAATGCAGGTAAGCCAGTCCCAGCAAGGCACCATGGGTGATGGCAGCGATTTCAACCTCCTGCAGTGGCTTTTTATGAACTGTACAAAAAGAATCAGCATTAAAACAATACAAACACATACTTTCAACCCAAACAACTTCTCTGCCAAATTAAAATGTTGGCGTGTGATGGAGAATGCTGGTGTTTCACCAAGAATGTTGGAGATCAAGGAAGAAACACACTGACAAGCGAGATCTGGTGCTGAATGTTGAGCTTTGGGGTGAATGTTGGGGTTTAAATGCTGGAATGTTGGTTGCGACAGTGTTTAATCAGTAAATGTTGGCGTTGACTGAAGAATATCAGTGTGTAAGAGTGTCTGGTGGGAAATATTGGCGTTTGGGGGTGAATGCTGGTGTTTCATGGCTAATGCTGGACTTTGGTAGTGACCGTCGGCATCTTATGGCGAATGTTGTTGTTTGGTGGACAACGTCGGAGTCTGGCGGTGAGCGTCAGTGTTTGCGAACGTCAGTGTTTGATTGTGAACATTGGATTTTTGTGGAGAATCCTGCATCACTGTGATCTGGGCTTACCGTCAAAACAGATTAAAACGTTACAACTGTAAAGGGAATTAATCTTCTTAGGCTTGAATTTAGAAAATCTAGCCAGAGTGTTCACTCATTTCAGAATTTCAGCAGAACAACACACAACCACACAGTGCTGTAAACATCATATTACATATACTGAAGTTGTAATGCATCACTGTACAGAAATACCATACATCAAACTGCGTGTGTGTGTGTGAGAGACAGAGAGATTACCCTCTAACAAATCAGAGGCTGAGCCTAAACAGTACTCCATGACCAGCTAAAAGAGAAAAAGAGAATTATAAAGTATTATAACACTACATACACGTTATAGCTTCCTAAAATCAAGTCCATTAATAATAACATGCACTTCATATCTAAGGACTACTGAAAAATACCAATCGTTTCATCGTTTAAGAAACCACTAAATCAATTAAACTGCATGCAAAATATTCTTTCTAAATAAATAACATGCAGCTGATTTAAGTTATACTCCGAGCTCCCACTGAATCCACTGTTGCATTACGTGGCCTTTTGATGCGAGGAAGTTCAGCTCATTATTTGTTATTTATTCATTGAGCGATATTGTTCACCGCTGACATTCTAGTTGAGCCAACATTAGTTTGTAGAAGTCTAGACAAATTCTGATACAAATGTTATTGTTGACGCATCATACTTTACACCCAAAGTACAAGTTATAGAAAAGGTACAGCGTTTCGACAAACTCATTCTGAATACGATGGGGTTTTCAGGACTGAATAATAAACCCATCATATTGAGAAGTCTGTAAGACACCTATATTAATCCTTCAAACCTAAATGAACATTTTATAAACGCTCATTCAGACAGGCGGCACATATAGTCAAGGTTGCTTTGGTCAATTTTGATGTTCAGCTGACATAACACCTGTGTGACATGTCAAATTGGGATTTGTGACGGGACAATTTTTAGGTGTCGGTTATGACAGCTTTATAACTCTGACACCTTGATGATGTGACATAGCCACGATGACAGCACAATGTCACTCACAGCAAAAATAAAATAAAATAATAATAATAATAATAATAATAATAATAATAATAAACAGAGCTAAAAAGTCAGCTGGGTCATGTGACCAAACAAACCTTGCACTTAAAGGCCTCAAGTCACCTTACGAGTAAAGCTGACAGTGGTAGCATTTATGACCGGGTGATGCCTGTTGGAATAAGCACTTATACAGTGGACCCTCGGTTTGCAAACGCGTCGGATGTACGAACTAAATTCCTAAACAGATTTCGTACCCACCGACAAAAAAAACCCTCGCCTGATGTACAGGCAGACAACCCACGCTTCACACCACAAACATTCAGTTCCAGTCAAGCACTCATGGTGTGAACGTGTTCAACGTGTTTTCCGTTGTGTTTCTCTGCATTTTTGCTCTATAAGCTTCATTACGGGTCCCAAGAAAGTGGAAATGGTAGTGAGA
>JAQMCW010000014.1:14364585-14374636 GCA_030068335.1 Chrysichthys cranchii | reverse complement strand
ACACACACACACACACACACACACACACACACACACACACACACACACACACATATATATATATATATATATTTTTTTTTTAGGGTGTCCAGCTTCCTTTGTGCCGTATATCTAACATATTGATTATATTTGGGTTATAAAACTAAAGTATGATATTTCTAAGGAAAAAACAGTGATGCGTACAGAACGCGAGTGCCATGCTCCGGGTCTTGCATGAATTCCAGACAACGCAAAAATGAAACGAAGCAGCAGGTCATGTTTAGTCTGCAGACCTTGAGTCTGATACGCGTCTCAAATCCCGCCTCCTCTCAATTTCACTCCCCAGAGAAGCAGTCTGGGTAAGTACGACATCCTGAAATGTCCTGCGGTATTATGCACAGTGTGAGGTGAAATACTGCATACAGGTCTCGGGAATAAGAGTTATTCATTGTGGTGACATGATCAGGTATTCAGCTGAAGCAGAATATCTCATCACATTACTCACGTGAGGCTCTTAATAGGGTCGTTTTAGTTCGGAGCCTGCACGGAAACGATTTCAAATTCCAAAACATACGGCGCGTTCCAGGTTGCCGGGATCACCTGGGTTATTAACAAAGGACAGCCAACGTTCATCAGTTCTACAGAAGTGTGAAAATCCCTTAAAAAGTCATGACACATAAAAAACCCCCCCAAAAAACGCTATCCTCGCACACGACTCGACAGATGTTCCATGTCACATCCCTCAAGCTACCGCTGCTTTTCCACCAGATTGTTCCATAAATCAAGCGCTCGCCTTTTTTTGCACAAACTACACCCATATTTTATCCGTTATTTCTCGCCCCTTGTAGGAAAAAAAAAAGTCCTCGGCGAGGCTCTGAATTATTCACCGCGCTGTTTTGCATAGTAAAGGCCAGCTGTGAGACGAGGTGAACCGCGAGTCATCGATGACACAGCCGCCGCCGTCGCTTTTTCACCCACTCGCCCTTTCATCGAGCTAATTAGCGTATCGGACTCTCGACAGGACCTCTCCCCATCTCTACACCTACTTCCCCCGACGAGATATCGATGTGTTTACGGGTTTCACGTCTCCACAGTGATCAGCGACTCGTTATTAGTTCAGCTGCAGTGGGTTTTAATGTCGTCCATCCAGTGATGCTTTACTCAGAGCGTTCGTGCACTTTAAAAGCAATCAACGTCTTCAGTTTTCCTGATTCCATGCTGAGCGTCCAGCCGTAGTAATTCAAGGTGACCTGTAATTTGTTAGCTAGGACTCACTACAATAGCTACCAGTCTGGAGAAGTGACAGCCAGTTTTTGTCTTCTGACTGTCGACGATCAATAGTCAATTGATTTAACAACGCAAAGAGCCAAGGCTTTGAATGTGGGCCTAAACAGTACGTAGGTAGCTAGCAAGCAATACGTGTTGCTTAGTTTCTGCACAGGCAGCTTATTTTAGCCTTAATATCTTTCAGAGATTTTGATCCTCGAGCGTAAGGAGTCCAATGACCATCAGGATAACCTCTCTCCTAGGCCTGAATGTCTCGTAAGCTGCATATCTTGTTAATAAATATGGCCGGGAATCTTTCTGCACGATATATCACGTGACTTTCCCCCCGTAGCCCATCTACAAACTTGACGTTTCTCATTTCCTTACTGTATGCAAACTGCTTTAAACTCTTCAATAACCTTTGAAGCTGGGATTCTGTGTACCTTTGTACATACAGAAGCATGGATTGTGACAGAAGCATTCTTAAGGTTGTGGCCAGAAATGTATACAAAAAGGAGCACATGGAGCTGAGATCAGAGACTTTATAATGTTGGGAATTGTACTTTGAAACCTCAGGTCTCAGAATTCAGATGCTTGGATTCGGATGTTAGTTTGACACGTACCACCTACCTAAACATTGTTGCAGACCAGGTCCACCCCTTCCTGGAGGTGGTTTCTTTTAGCAGGATAACGCACCCTGCCACACTGTGAAAATTGTTCGGGAATGGTTTGAGGAACGCGACAAAGAAGTTCAACGTGTTAACTTGGCCTCCTGAGTGTCTGTGAGATGTGCTGGACATGGAGGCCCACCGCGTAACTTATGAGACTTAAAGGATGTGCTGCTAACGTCTTGGTGGTTTAGGCCAGGCGGTTTTGATATTATCGTCGATTGGTGTGTTTGGATATGAGGGAGAATCAGAAAGTAAAGGCAGAACACTTTTAATGGCTTTAACAGAAGTAACTGAGAGCCTGAACACTTCAGTTTTCTACATAGTCCCCATGCAGGATGATGCATTTGTCGTGTCGTTCATCGAGCTCCTGGATTCCTGCAGAGAAGAAGTTTTTCTTCTGCTCCCGAAGCCAGGTGAGCCCCGCTTCCTTTACTTCATCATCAGAGGTGAATCTCCTCCGCACAGCGCCTCCTTCTGAAGATGTGATAATGGTTCATCACCAGATCCGGGCTGTAAGGAGGACATGGGAGACGTCAAACCCCGAGCCGTTGCACTGTCTCTACAGTCCCTGCTGCTGTATGAGGACGTGCATTGTCATGGTGCAGCAAGACTGTTTCGGACAGCGTTCCTCTTGCTTTGCTGGGAATTGCAGGTTGAAGTTCATTTCGCAGCAATGCACAGGAATTTACACTGTTCAGTGTTTACCCATGCGCTTGGAAATGCACCAGAATAGGAACCTTCATGATCCAAAAGAACGTCAAGAGGATTTTCTTGGGGGAGGACTGACTTTTGAATTTCTTCTTCGCTGGAGAAAATGGATGTCTCTACTCCATGTTTTGTCTTTTGCTCTCCAGATTATCATGTAGTTTAAAAAACGCCTTCAGTTTTTGATGATTAATCATATATACAGACATATATATATATATATATTTGTGTGTGTGTGTGTGTGTGTGTGTGTGTGTGTGTGTGTGTGTGTGTGTGTGTATCTTTACAGTGATGAAGAGAACAAAATAGGGGTATAGCTGTGCTCTGAAGTGCTTTAAAGTTATCCATGAAGGTGATGGAGTTCAGGGTCAGGTAGTCTGGGTGAGCTCTTCCTCTCATGCCTGGGGATGGAAACTGTTCCTCCTCTGGGGAATGTGAGCAAACGCAGAGAAAGACATACAGGGAGAACGTCGGTCTTCAGGAATAAGAAACTGAGGTGAAAATTGAGGAAGAACCTTGTAATCTGTCATAATCATGTCGTGTTCAAACTCTGACGTATGAGCTTCTGAGGAGGACTCGAAGGCATCGGTAGCATCGTGTACAATTTCGGACCCTAATCAAGGAGATAATCAGGTTATTATTATTATTGTTGGGGCTGTTGGATTGGTGCTGGAACGGGATCACGCCAGAAGTGCACGAAATGCAACATGAGGAACGATCTGTGGAAAATATCATGAGATGTGAGAAGTCAAGGCTCATTCTTTTGAAAGAACAGATGTATGAGTATGCACTATGTGGCTTAAAGTTACATGTGACTCAGCGTATTCTTCAGCGAGAGCAGAACCCAAGCTGACAGACGGCTGACATTAAAACATTGGCTCAGGATTAAAGGAAAGGTCTGTGACTTTCTATTACTAGACATTTCTTTTAAATGTTAATTGCTTGTTTGCGTCCGTGTGTGTGTGTGTGTGTGACAGATGTTTGTGATGTTGTTGTTGTTGTTGTTGTTGTTTTGAAAGTGAGTGATGGTGTAAATTAGATCCTCAGCTCAGTCCAGACACCGGCAGGCTTTGATCAGCCTCACGCCTAGCGCAGGTAAGATGGGATACGCAGGACGAACAGGATGAAGTGATAGGTCAGACACGCTGATGGGAAGGCAACTCAGCACTAGGCAGTGAATTTTGGCAAATATTTTTTAGGAAACATCTTTAAACAAGGCATCTTGATAGTCAGCATTTTACTCATGATACTCTTGACTGCTGAGGGCCTTGTGTGTATTACCCATAATGCACTGCAGGCAACTTTGAGAAATACTTGTGAGCGATAAGTTGGTTTATAAAAAGTCAAATTCTTTCAGATTCCTTAATATCATGCTACATTATCAAGAGTGCTAACAGCGGGTATATATATGTATATATATACACACACAGTGAACCCCCACAATATCGCGGTTCACCTATCGCGGATTTTCAGATTGTAATTTGCAGAATTTTTTTGCTTTTGCGGGACTCTGGAATATAAAGTATAAAATATATATATATATTTTTAAAATGTTAATTCAAACATTAAACGAACATTTAAATAGAAATAAAACAGTATGCACTGTATTTCATCGGCGGATGAATACACAGTGGCGGTGTTACACGTAACCCCCGCGATATATGTACATACAGTAATCCTTTGCTATATCGTGGTTTACATTTCGCGTCCCCAGCTATTGGCAGATTTTTATTTAGAATATATAATTTTTCTTTTTGCGAATTTCCCCGGTATTCTAAAATCTAAACATTAATTATAACGGAGTAAAATATTAATCATATATAAAATACAGTACAGTGTAGATCATATTTACACGAGAGACAAAGAACACGTAGCGTTGTTTACAAAAACGCGGCGTGGGGATACTGAAAAAAAATGTGTCTGGAGGAACGAGTCTGGCCAATCGGAACGCTCTATTCATTTAACCTTGGTTGTGATTGGCTGCTGGCTACGACGCATACGGTTGGGGAGAAACAACCAGCATTCGCCACCATCCCAGTTCTTCGCCCGTAGCAGTACTCTCTATAAATGTGATGTTTCTACAAATTCAATACAACATTCACCTCGTTATATGCCCACAAATGTTTTCTTTATGTGTTTAATTGTGTCTAGAAAGTGTTTAAAGAGTGTGGGAGGATCACTTAGGGCTTAAACTTAAAAAAAATAGCATTTGGGAGTGGCATCCGTGTATCGTGGATTTTCGTCTTTTGTGAAAAGTTTTGGAACGTAACACACACACACACACACACACACACACACATGCCTGTATATATACAGGTAGTCCTCATGTTACAATGGAGATGTGCTTCGCAGAACCCATCATAAATCGTAAATATCGTATATATTGAATGTTGTAGGCCACTGCTTAGCCTAGCTTAGGTAGCTTAGGTACTGTATTTTAGCCTGTCTTAGCCTAGCCTAACGAGTCTTTTGAATTAAAATTATCTCAGGAAGCACACAAAAAAACAGGCGGTAATGCACTGTACAGTACACCGATACACAAGGTAACTCCGCGAGTTGCGGGAGAGAGAGAGGCATCACGCAAGGCGAGTGACTCGTACACCCGGGTGTCGTCCAAATGTATCATATGTCATACGCCTGCCCATGAATCTTAAATATTTTCTAAATATTTTACACTTTTTAGTGTATCACAATCATTATCATAACTTCAAAAAATCACAAGTCAGACCGGCATATATATATATATATATATATATCTCCACTGTTTTATGGTTCACAGCAGAACTTTGTCCCGCTATAAGACAGAGAGACAGAAGACAATACAACGCTTCTGCACTACATACACTGTTTAATTCCCTCGCTAGGCTGTAACAGAATCAATGCTTTGAGTGAGAGCCAGAGGTTCTTGCTGCTGGAAATAATGAGGGCTGTTCAGGTGGGGTTCAGCTTAATGATGTGGACTCGCACTAACACGAGTGACATTCTCCTCAGAGAGAAAGAGAGAGAGAGCCTGAGTAGTCAGGACAGAAATGATCAATGATCTGTGGTTCTCATTTCCACTCTCGCTGCTGAACAGTTCTGCCTCATCACCTCCGTCCATCTCTCCATCCCTGTGAAAACAGGCATCCAGATCAGCAAGCAGCTGAAGAGCACGACCTGTTCAATTTACCAGAATGATCGACCATGATTGGTCAGAAGGTGTTGATTCATTTTGTCCTAACCGCAGCTCAGAAATCACAGGTTTACGTCAAAGCACTCGTTCTAATACATTAGCGTTTCTATAGTAACAACTTACTTGCATTGCGGACCTTCCACATAATGTAATGCTAATTAGTTTAACGTTGTTTAACATGATTTATAACTGTTAATTAGAATGAGGTTTTCTTTAAAGCGATGTGAGCAGAGTCTCCGATGTCAGTGCTTTGAAACAGCAAGTTTTCTGACGTTTTCAAGACGGAGGACTTCACACGTTCCGATTTTTCGATAACGCGACAAGCTGCGTTGTTTTTTTTTTTTGTCTTATTAGCCGTGCGAGAGGGAGGAAAAAAACGAGGTGGATGAGGAAACAACTGTTTAAATGTGCTATAAAATAAGTGAGAACACAAACTGTCTGGATGTGCAGACATTCAACAATATTAAATGTAACCAATAGCATTTTGTTCTTCTGTACATAAAAATTGTTATTCTTGATGAATTGCTGGCATATAAGAGGAGTAAAATACAGTTGTAGGAAAATAATCAATACACTAATCCCCCCACTATTTCACAGTTCACTTTTCGCATCCCCGGCTATTCGCGGATTTTTATTTAGTATATATCTAAATTTTTTTGCGGATTTCCCCAGGATTTCGCGGCATCCGCAAAACATCTAGTGAGTTGTTTTTATGGATTTTTCGACGGCGGAATTCGTCACACAGCTGTTTCTTGATCCAGTTGCTTATGTCGGTACAGTACCATCTGTTGTTTATGACAACTGTAGCGGTTCTGAAATCCAGTCTGTCGCAAGTGAGTGTTAATTACAGTATTATACAGTATAGAAAAAAGCCTAGGCTAGGCTAGTGTACTACATACATACAGTACTGAAAATATAAGTCCAGGCTACGCTAGGATAGTATACAACACATTACAGTACTCGCTATAAATGTGATGTTTCTACAAATTCGACACAAAATTCACCTCACTATGTGCTCGCAAATGTTTTCTTTATGTCTAATTGTGTCTAGAACGTGTTTAAAGAGTGTGGAAGCATCATTTAGGGCTTAAAATATTAAAAAAAAAAAAAAGCCCTTGGGGTGGCGTCCGTGTATCGCGGATTTTCATCTTTCATGGTAAGTTTTGGAACGTAACTCCCGTGAAAGACAATGGACTGCTGTAGTAACCTCGCTACACTCACTGCATTTGACAGTGAATAAACAATATTCTCACTTTGAGTGCTAGCTCTGAAATAGCTAGAAACTCATCTAGAAACACATCTAGCTAATTCTGGTGAAGGAACGTTATTTTACCTAGCCATGCCGATTCATACGTAATTATTAAAGTACAAAGAAATGAACTACACATCTAGCTATTTCTCATCAATGCAACTACCAGTTAATGCAGCGCTACGCTGATAGCATGGAAGTCTTCGTTATTGAGTGTTCAAAACATCTGGGCACAAGTTTACTCTCAGCATCGTTGAGAAAAGTAAGGAGAAAATTCTTTCCTCGGCAAGCCTTAGTACATTACTTTAGTGCCACTTGGCAGATGCTCTTATCCAGAGTGACTTACATCTATCTTATTTGTATAGCTGAGCAGTCAAGGGTTAAGGACCTTGCTCAAGGGCCCAGCAGTGGCAGCCTGGCAATGTTAGGATTTGAACTCACAACCTTCCAAGCAGTAATCCAGTGGCTTAACCACTGAGCCACCACTGGCCCCAAGCGATAAGTTTAATAACGAACATATTTCAACAGTCGGCTTTAAGACTTCCCGGACAACGCACCGTATCACCCTGCGTCTTCCCTGTGCACTTCTGGATTTCATGAAACGGGCGCTTTCACACCAAAATGATATTGGTGATGACGATAGAAAAAGGATGCACTGATTTTACTAAGTGTTTATTTTTAAACCTCAACACACAATGGACAGACGCTGGACATCTCCTACATAGCGCCTTAGTGAGTCTGTAAGAAAGAACGTAAAAGTAAAAACAGAAAGAGTGCACCAGCGCCGGCTGATTAAACGGTCCCTGTAGAGCTTTCATTTCAATACAGTGAGTGAAGCTTTCTTTCAACAAACACACGGTACAATAATGTGATCACAGCACCATGTGTGATCCAAATATCTAGGTTCACAGGAAAGATATCAGTAGAAATTGCTAGAAATCGAAGATGCAAAAGTTGAAACATATTCACACTGAGAGCTCAGAGTCCGGATCGGTATCTGCTAACGAATAAAAAAAATAATAAATAATGAATTTCTGGGCGTGGGCAGCACGGTGGTGTGGTGTGGGAGTTAGCACTGTGGCCTCACAGCAAGAAGGTCCTGGGTTCGATCCCCGGGGTCGACCTGGGTGCCTTTCTATGTGGAGTTTGCTTGTTCTCCCCGTGTCCGTGTGGGTTTCCTCCAGGTAGTCCGGTTTCCTCCCACAGTCCAAAGACATGCACAGAGGGGATTAGGCTAATTGGCGACTCTAAATTGGCCGTAGGTGTGAATGTGAGTGTGAACGATTGTCTGTCTCTGTGTGTCGCCCTGCGCTGGATTGGTGACCTGCTCAGGGTGTAACCCCATCTCTCGCCTGAAGTCAGCTGGGATTGGCTCCGGCTTCCCCCCACGACCCTGAAGAGGATTAAGCGACATAAGATGAGTGAGTGAGTGAGTGAATTCCTGGACTAGAAGAAGTGGTAGCTACATGTCTATGTCAGGTATTGGAAGGAAACCTGAATTACCTGAAAAATTGTCCCATTATTAGCTGTTAAAATGAGCACCGGACAATACTGAAAATAAATATATATATATGTTTCCATGGCAGTGCTGGCAATATTGCAGGCACTAGTCCTGCATAAAATAACCCCCTTTCTGTTTCTGTCGAGCGATGTGCTGGGCAATGGGTGATGGTCTTCCAGGTTCCCCCTCCTGCGTGTCCTTTTCCCATCCAGGCCAATTCAAATGTAATACGCTCCATTTGCATTCGGTGGCCTTATCCAAGACTAGATATTTCACCTTTTACACCCTGTCTGTGCCGCAGCCTCATTTTCTGTGCTCAGTCTGGCTGCTGTCAGGTTTCAAATTTCATTTGCGCTCCTGTATTAAATTTCATTATCCCTGTAAGAAATTGTGGTATCATCTGAATTAGTGCTGTTTTAACCATTAACTAAGATAGAAACTGGACAAATGATGAACAACTGGACCGTTTATTATACCTGTACGCTCCTGAAAATGAGCAAATCAAATCTGCAGTGTTCCAGGTGAGATTAAGCACGGAAACAAGGGTGAGTCTTTACATGTTAGGAACTGATAACTAGTGTTATCTGTACAGATTTAACACATTTATGGCAATTTGAGTCAATGAAAATAAAAAATTTGCCGCAATTAACGTTTTAGTTTTCTTTTTCCTGTCTGTAATTGCGTTATTTAGACAGTAGAGGGCGCAATGATGTCCAATAAAGATGCTATTAAAATGGAAAATAACTTTTGTGCTCATTTATAAACAGATTCAAAAAGAAATCTGAGGGATCTTTATAATAGTTAGTTGCTTTATGTTTATGCTGACTTCAGCCTTCAGTTATTTATTTTTATTGTTAACGAAAGGAATATTTTAGTTAATATGCTGCTATATGTTGCTCTAACCTTTAAAGATGTTTGAATATAATTACTATTGGTTATAAAGAAATGGACAGAAGTATATATTTTAACTTAACAAAAGGAAAATTAAGGAGGTACAATTAGTTATTTATATTTATGTAGCAAAAATGTTATATGTATGTGAAGTTATATTTATTCATGTTGCATTTTTTTGGTAATAAAATTTTCTTAAAATGTTTTTTTCTAAACATATTGTGGCAAAATCAACTCATGCACTCAGTATCATGAATCGATTCATGAATTGGCTGAATCGTTACAAGCCTACTTTAAATAAATAATTCAGGTAAAATTACGTTTATACAACTTGCGATACAGACTAGATGTAGCTGGTCAGATAAAATTTTCTTCTTTAGTTTTGGACTGGAGCTATGAGGCCAATGTAGCTTTTAAGCATGCGAACAAGCTAAACATGTAGTGTATAGCTACCAGTTTATTCTTGTGCAAACTGCTTGTATGTATATATTCACTGGAGATCAGAATTAGAGAACAACCTACAAGTTCCTGAATGTCGAAGTCACTCCGTAGTCCTATGTGGAAATGATCCAAACAGGAGTAAAAGAGCAGGATTTTACCCATATGTCATGAGTTAC
>JAQMCW010000014.1:14295886-14309116 GCA_030068335.1 Chrysichthys cranchii | reverse complement strand
ATGTCTTTGGACTGTGGGAGGAAACCGGAGTACCCAGAGGAAACCCACACGGACACGGGGAGAACATGTAAACTCCAAATAGAAAGGCACCCAGGTCGACTCCGTGGATCGAACCCAGGAGCTTCTTGAATGTATTAGAGGGAGCTCATTAAACCATTATAAACCTATTATTTGTGTTCCAGTCAGAGCTGCTGTAACAGAACATCAATAAAGTATAGGACATAAACATGATGACGCTTTAATTAAGTGTAAAGTATCAGTAAAGTGGCAGTTCACTAAATTAGATTCTGATCTGATTATTAGTGTAAACACACTCATTGTTATAACAGGTGGGTATATATTTAGAATAATCCCTCAGAATCTCATCCTGGTTCCTTCTGGATCCTTCCTGAACTTTGTGGTGAATTGCAGAGCACTTGAACACTGCAGAAGCTGCTGGAGTCCCTGGCTAAATGTGGACAGCAGAGGAGGAGTCTTTAACAGGGTTGCCAGATTGATTAATTAAGTGCCTTGTTTAAAATTCTACCTTTTAAAGAATGCTAGCATTAGAATTCATGTTTTTGGTGGGATTATTTTTTTCATATGAGCATTATTTAGATTTATTATTTAAATGATGTCGATACACCATGCACACCTGGAGGGCTTCCCCAAAAAACCCCAAATGGACGTTATGAATTTTCTGCAACTCTGATCCTTGTCCATCGTGCATTCCAGATTTACAGCATATGGCTATTGTGACATTTTATTTATTTTCATATGTGTTTCTTTTTTTTTAATCATGTATTTTTCTAATGTGACTGAAGTAACCATACAGGGCCAGATTTAGCCTGTGTCCATTGAGGGTGTAGTCCTGGTGGGTATCATGAAATAAAATACATTATATGTACCATGATGAAAATCTGCCAACTCCCTGCTATATGTTAGTTTAAATTTTATTTTACTTCTCGCTTCTACCCAGCCATCTACGAGGACAGTAGGAAAGTGTTCCTGTAGATATGTGCATGCACTTCTGCCCAGGCCACATTAGCAACCCAAAGACCCGTAATCTAACATTACGATCAATAATCTTATTTATTATAAGATTAGCTATTCTTATGCTTATTTATTAGAATCTCTTGATTCAATCGATATCACCAATAGCCCAGGTTCTGAAATTATTAAAGGACATTTCTATGAAAAAAAAATCAGCTCCAGAAACTATTAAAATCCGAAATCAAAAAGTAAAGGCAATATACATTTAATAGCTTCAATAGAAGGACGTGGAAGACAGAACCTGAGATGTTGCACTGACTCTACTGTCCCTGCTGCTGTAATTTAGACCGGTTTAGTTTAGACAGGTTTCATTCAGACTGGTTTAGTTTAGACTGGTTTAGACAGTTTAGTAGACGTTGGAATCCATGCCATTGCACTGTCTCTACTGTCTCTGCTGCTGTAATTTAGACCGGTTTAGTTTAGACAGGTTTAATATAGACTGGTTTCATTTAGACTGGTTTAGACTGTTTAGTGAAGATTTTGGAATCCGCACTGTTGCACTGTCTCTGCTGCTGGATGAGGACGTGCATTGTCATGATGCAGCCAGACTGCTTTGGACAGCATTCCTCTTCTTTTGCTGTGACTTGCAGGTTTAAGTTCATTTCCCAGCAATGTACAGGAATTTGTCCATGCGCTTGGAAATGCACCAGAATAGATCCTTTTATGTCCCAAAAGAGCGTTAACATGATTTTCTTGGGGGAGGATGGACTTTTGAATTTCTTTTTGAAGACAGATGTGTCTCCACTCCATGCTTTGTCTGGGTTATCGCCTAATTAAAAAAAATTCCTTTACTTCTCTCTCGTATATGCCTTATTAGATAATAACTGTTAATGCACTAATTCAAGTGTTATTTTTAATGAATGCATTGGTGTTGCATTAGCATGAAAAATGCTAGCTAAATAATAAACATTACATGTTCCAGACTGAGCACCAACTCCTACATACCTGCTTGTTTGCCCAAATGATTTTGAGCTAGCATTAAGTTCGGTATTACTTTAGGGCTTAGCCTAGAGCTGCTAATCATAATTATTTGATATTAAATTGTCTGAAACACTTCACCAAAGTTCTTATTTTCTTCTCTTCTTCAACTTTACGCGTCCTTTCAGGCATTCAGACATTTTTACTTGCAAAATGTGTAACATGATGGGGTCCCAGTTCTGGGGCGGGGTGTTCACGGGGATAGCGCTGTACATTATCTCAATGCCTCAGGGCCCTGAGGCACTATGTTCTTGTAGCTACACATCTGCAAATGAGCAGGCAACCAGGCTAATAACGAGGAAATAAAAAGAATTAAAGTACATAAACATAGCGACGTTGATGATGTGGGTTCTGATTTCCAAAGCAAAATTTTCAAAATGATTGAACCGTTGAGGATTTCCCCGGACCCTTCTTTCAGGTCTACGGTTACAGTTTTACACTGTGCAATTCCCGTGGTCTTTTACGATTATTCTTTTGTACGAGACACTGTACACCACGAGCCCAATAAGAACTCTATAACAGACCGTGCAGTAACGTGCGGTCTTCCTGTCAGATTAAACGATGACCCTAGCTACCACGCTCAGCCGTACTGGGTGCTCAGCGATGCGATGCAGATTTGGAGCTCTTTACTGGAAGTCCTACTTTCATGCTAACGTAATAGTAAATACTTAACAGACAGAGCATTTTCATGCTGCAAACACTCTGCCAGCCGCACATCTGGAAGCTGTAAGTCACCCTCTGTTTCTTTTGTCCTTTTTCCGTTGTCATGATATAACGTGAGGAGACGCTACAGAGACTTTCTGTCTGCTGCTGCACATTGACGATCGTTTGAACTGATAGTTTTGTGCACCCATATGCTGTCGCCTTATTGGTCTCGCACTCTGAGGTTTAAAACAAAATTTTCTGACACTCTCAGAACTTTGTCGGCGGCCATCTTTGCACTAAATCAATCGCCCCTGAGCGTCACATTATAGGGACGTTGTACCACCAATGATCTCAACTCTTACAGCTCATGGTTATCGTTTGTGAGGTTACAATTGTGCATAAAAATCTGGCTGGATATCAAACAGGGTAAACCCTTTGGCTTCTCTGTTTAAATCACAATGAACTCCTCCCATGTGAGGGTTTTTGGGAATACAAATCTGGCAACCATGACCAACCCAAATATGGCAACCCCAAACTTTTCAGGCTGTATTAAACTGCCCCAGTCCACTTCTGGCTGGAGAAGCTTTACACACACAGCAAGTGGACATTTAAACTCGAGGTGTGTGTGTGTAAGTGTTAGTCTGTTTGATTGTGCTTCCAGAAGCAACTTTATTTAAGTGTTAAAGCAAGTTTGGAAACTTTTTATTTTAATTGTTTTTATTATTATTAATTGTTGTTATTATTATTATTATTATTATTATTATTATTATTATTGTTATTATTATTATTAAATGACTTTACTGATCTTTTTAAAAGTTTCAAACTTTTTTGGGTTTTTTTTTTTTCAAGCCTTGAACTCTTTCCAGACTTTTCTAAACTTCCCTGTGAACCTTGGAGAAGATGGCAGAAGGTGATTTCTACCCCCTGGGCAGCAGGCAGCGGATGGCGCGTGACCCGTTCTCCACGCGCTTCATGGATCCGGACTTCCCCGTGGCCATGTCCGCGTTCCCGGAGGATCTGTCTCTGGATTGGCCTGGCTGGGCGCGCCCCCGCCTGAGCGCGCGCCTCGGCTCGCCGTGGACGGGCTCGTTGCGCTCCTCGTTCCCGCGCACCTCCGTGAGCGCGCAGTCCCCGCGAGCCGCGACGCCGGTGGACCCGGACGAGCCGTGGAAGGTGTGCGTGAACGTGCACAGCTACAGACCGGAAGAGCTCAGTGTCAAAACCAAGGAGGGGTTCGTGGAAGTTTCAGGTGAGAGACAAAACAACCAGACAGCCAAAAGGCACGAGGACATTTGTCTGGATGGAGTCTGGGGTCACAGCACTGTGTGCAGCAGGACACCCAGTTCTTCTCCTTCTTCTCCTTCTCCTTCTTACGTAATATTTTAGTTATTAAAAAACAGAAGTGCAATACAAGTGCAATCATAAAAAAACCTACCACAAACTAGCCCCCCCCCCCCCCCAGACCTGTATGTTCAGTTTTACTTTAGACTGTTTAGTTTAATTCTTAAATAAGACAAGAATAAAAAAAAAAAAAAAAGGACTGGTTTAGAAACTGCTTTAAACCTGTTTGTGTTTGATGGTTTCATTTAGATCGGTTTAGTTTAGACTAGTTTGATTTAGAACGGTTTAGTTTAGACTGGTTTAATTTAGATCAGTTTTGATTCGACTGGTTTAGTTTAGAATGGTTTAATTTAGACTGGTTTATCTTAGACTCTTAATTTAGACTGACTTAGTTTAGACAGGTTTTGTTTACACTGGTTTAATTTAGACAGGTTTCGTTTAGACTGGTTTAATTTACACTGTTTCATTGAGACTCTTTTAGTTTAGACTGGTTTAGTTTAGATGGTTTCATTTAGACTGGTTGAGTTTAGACTGGTTTCATATAGACTGCTTTCATTTAGACTGGTTGAGTTTAGACTGGTTTAGTTTAGACCGGTTTCATATAGACTGCTTTCATTTAGACTGGTTGAGTTTAGACAGTTTAATTTAGACTGGTTTAGTTTAGACTGATTTAGTTTGATATAGTTGCAGTTACACTAATAATATTGTTTATGACACAGTATTACTTACTTGGTTAGACTTAATTTAGACTTCTGGTTTACTTTAGACTGGTGTAGGTCAAACTGCTTTAGTTTTAGGCTGGTGAAGTTGAAATGTTTGGTTTAGTTTTGACTGATTCAATTGATATGAGTTTATTGGGCAGGTTTAGGTTAGACTTGTTTATTAAAGTGAATTATTTTGGACTACCAGTCAAAGGTTTTAGTTTAGTTTAGTTTAGTTTAGTTTAGTTTAGTTTAGTTTAGTTTAGTTTAGTTTAGGTGATGTACTTTAGATTGGTTTAAATTAAACTCTTAGTTTAGACTGGTTTAGTTTACAGTTACTTTAAAGTTATTTTAAATTGGTTTACTTTATAGGGGCTTAGTTTAGACATTAAATTTAGACTGGTTTCTTTTATACTGGTTTAGTTTATGTTGGTTTAGATTATTAAACATTTAGTTAGGACTGGTTTAGTTGTGTGTGTGTGTGTGTGTGTGTGTGTGTGACGAGCACAGTGACTTGCACATTTTGATGACACCTCTGACTCTCTGTCACCTGCTGAGATCCTTTAAGAACCATCACACTCCTTACTCACGAGACAGAATTAGCCGTCAGCTGGAGCGTCGCTCTGCTCTGCCTATAAACAGCGCTAAAGCAGAGACACTCAGGGACGAGGAGCAGAGAGAAGACTTTAGATTCGGCTCAGAGTCAGAGCTGTCTGAATACCATTCAAGTTTTGAAGATCACAACGATGACTATGCTTTGAGCTTTGTGTTGGGGGTTACACATAGCTTGGTCAGACTGAAGCCAAGAGCGCACAACAACAATTTACTGTCTAACAGCTGCAGAGAGAGAGAGAGAGAGAGAGAGAGAGTGAGAGAGAGAGAGAGAGAGAGAGATGGCAAGAAGAACAATGCAAGAAAGAGAGAAACAATAAAAACAGAAGAAAAGTAAGAAGATATGGGAGAGAAAGATGGACTGAAAAAAGCAGATGAAACCAATAAACAAATAAATAAATAAATGAACGAACAAAATGATGACGTGAGCAAAGATAAAAATGGAGAACAGAAGGAGAAAGAAAGACAAACGATAAGGAAAAAGAGGATAAAATGAAAGAGACAGAAAATACAAAAGAGCGGAGATTTACTCAAGTCCTGTAAAGAAAGTGCTGAGCTAAAGCTCTGCTCTGATGCTCTGGTGCTTTACTGTGTACTTTTCCTTAAAATAAAAAGCCTCAGGGTCAGAGGTCATGAAAAGGAAGTGTGCTAGTGTGTGTTCATCCTTGTATGAGAGCAGAATCACTGCACAGTCATCCACTGAGCACCGAGAGCTAAATGTCAAGTGTCGCTTCATTTAGCAGCTGTTTCACTCAAACTACTCGTGTGTGTGTGTGTGTGTGTGTGTGTGTGTGTGTGTGTGTGTGTGTGTGTGTGTGTGTGTGTGTGTGTGTGTGTTAGTTAATAACTGTTGTGCTGCTTTTTTTCTGTTCAGGGAAACATGAAGAGAAACAGGACGAGGGAGGAATCGTGACGAAGAACTTCACTAAGAAAATACAGTGAGTGACTCTGCTTATATCTGACCTCAGAAATAGAGAGAAGGAAAGAGGGATAGATACAGAGAGAGAGGAAAGGAAAGAGAAAGATAGCAAGAAAGAGAGTGATGAAAAGAAAAAACGAGAATAAAATAACGAAAGATTGAAGATGTTGCCTCACAGCAAGAAGGTCCTGGGTTCGATCCCTGGGGTCGACCTGGGCGACCTTTCTGTGTGGAGTTTGCATGTTCTCCCCGTGTCTGTGTGGGTTTCTTCCTGGTACTCCGGTTTCCTCCCACAGTCCAAAGACATGCACAGAGGGAATTAGGCTAATTGGTGACTCTAAATTACCCGTAGGTGTGAATGGTTGTCTGTCTCTGTGTGTCGCCCTGCGGTGGATTGGTGACCTGCCCAGGGTGTAACCACGCCTCTCACCCACCCGAAGTCAGCTGGGATTGGATCCAGCTTCCCCCCGTGACCCTGAACAAGATTAAGCGTCAGAAGACGAATAAAAACAAATAAAGTTGTAATGATCGGAATGCTGAGCTTTTACACAGAAGAGTACAGGTAGTCCTCAAGTTACGATGGAGATGCGTTCCGCCACACCAATCGTAAGTCAAAAATATCGTATGTCGAACTGTGTTGAACCACAGCCTTGCTTTGGTATCTCAGCCTAGCCTAGCTTAGCCTAGCTTAGCCAGGAGTCTTTTCCTGTAGAAGACATGCTTTTGAATTAAAATTAGCTCTTGAAGCACACACAAAAAAAAACGCGGTAATGCACTGTACAGTACACCGATACACAAGGGAACTCCGTGAGTTGCGGGAGAGAGCGAGGCATCCCCGCAAGGCGAGTGATCCAGAAGTCGTCCGCATACTTCCGGGTGTCATCCGAACGTCAGCGTACATCATACGCTGTTACACTGGCCTGCCCACGAATTTTAAATATTTTCTAAATATTTTACAATTTTTAGCGCATCGCAATCGGCATCGTAACTTAAAAAAATTGTAAGTTGGGCCATCGTGACTCAGAGAGCGCCTGTAATTAAGAACCTTAAATCTGAACTTTTTATAGCCAAGAGCATTGATGCTCCCTCTCACACACTTACACACACACACACTTGTCTCACTATCCTTGCGAGGAGCTTCCACTGTCATAAGTAGTAATACAGCACATTAATGCTATGCCTAAACCTAAACAAAACTTAACCGTAACCTACCCAGACAAAATTTTTAAAAAAAATTGCCTATTTTAGCTTTTTAAATAAATATTTGCAGTTTTTTTTTCAAGAGGTAGTTTTCCTTATAAGGACCACCCAGAGGTCCCCACAAGGTCAAAACTGTCAAATATTCCTGTCCTTGTGGGGACATCTGGTCTACATCAAGATACAAAAACCTGATACCAGTTGGTATCGTATCATACCACATTCTATCGTATCATACCATTTCACTTGGCATCCTATCATATTGTATCGTATCATATCATTTCAGCTGGTATCGTATCATTGTATTTTATTATATCGAATCATAAGGTATCACATTTTATCGTGTCTTAACATATCATGTGATATCATGATGTATCAAATCTCATTATATTTCATCATAATGTATCATTTTGTATCTCATCATATGGTATTGTATCTTATAATATCATATTAATGTTGTATTGTATTTTATCCCATCATATTGTGTCATGTATTGTATCTTACGTTATCATAAAGTATTGTGCCGTAATATATATCGTATCGTATTTTATCATATTATACTGTATCATACTGTAAGTTCAGGCAGTGGCGTTAAGACGTTGGGCTGCTGATCGGCAGGTCGTGCGTTCAAATCCCAGTACCACTAAGCTGCCACTGCTGGGCCCTTAAGTGAGGCCCTTAACCCTCAACTGCTCAGTTGAATAAATGAGATAAATGTAAGTCGCTCTGGATAAGAGTGTCTACCAAATGACATAAATGTAAATTCTCACATTGTATCTTATCATATTGTATCATATCATACCTGTGTGCCATTTATCATGATATCAGTGTTATATTGTCATATATTATAACGCCATATCATAATTCGTCAACAATTACACTATTTTTTTTTAGTAAAGAAAATAACACTGATGAGAATTTCACTGATTGGTGGTCTGATTATAAAGTGCTCACTGAAGTTCCAGATGAAGTGCGGTAGATGTGAGCAGACTCTAACTAACGTTAGTCCACTAAGTTCCCATGGCGTGACAGCGGGCTCGTCCCACCCTCACAACAGAGCTATAAATACTCGGTGTCTATTTTAGTTCACTCTTCTTTCTCACTGCATGGTTTAGTCCCTGCACCTGGTTTTAGCCCTCATACTGTGTTTAGGGTCCTGGAGAACTCTGTCCTTTGTTTAACAGCTGAAATGAAAAAAAAACCCTCGGATTGTTTGAAATGATTGTATTCTGAATTCCGATTGGTCCGAAGGTGTTGATGTATTTTCTGGAACAGTAATGCAGCTGTGACGCACAGGTTTACGTTAATGCGCTCGCTCTTATACGTGATGGTTTCTATAGTAACAGCTCATCCACAGGGACTTGCGAAGCACGCGATCCACATAAACGGATCTAAAAAAAAAACGTGTGTAACGGTTGATGGGTGAAGTTTTCTGTGAGGAGATGTTTATTTTATATAATGGAGGAGTATCTAGTGTATTTCTGAGTCTCTTTTTTATCACGAACAAAGGAATTTCCAAAAAATGAAACCACATCAGCTTCAGCCAGTCTGTTATTTTCTCTCTTACACTCTCTGTTTTTCATCGTCATTTGATGACCTGTCTGTCTGTCTCTCTGTGTATCTGTCCCCTCGAATTCCTTTGTCACTTCTTTCTCTCCATTCTCCATTTGTCGTTTATACGCCTTCTCTCCCTCCCTTTCTGTCTTAGTGCTATTCCATCTATCTTTTACTTTTTGCTTTCAGTCTTTCTGTTATTTCTTTCAGTGTGTGTGTGTGTGTGTGTGTGTGTGTGTGTGTGTGTGTGAGAATGAGAGAGAAAGAGAGAGAGAGAGAGAGAGAGAGAGAGAGTTACTGTCTGACTGCAGTTGGCAGTCTTACAGGATCGATACGAGAGATGAAACGATAATGAAAACTTTTCGCCGGAGGTAAACAGACTGCATCGATGCCTGCAGCCCCTAACGCTGAGATCATTTATCACACACACACACACACACACACACAGAAAAACAACTCCACTGCCATGGAGAGCGAGAGGAAGATCTTTACCACGCTGTGATAAACTCAGAAAGCCACAATGACGAAAACAAAGGAAGAAAGAAAACAAAAACAGTGAAAGAAAGAAAAGGCATGAGAACAAAGGCCAGCAAGAAAAATAAAAATAATAAGAAAAGAAAATGACTGTAACAAGAAAGAAAGAAAGACAAGTAAATGTTTGGAAAGAAATACAAAATAAAATGGAAAGAAAGCAAACAAATGAGAGAAATAAAAAATAAAAGGAAGGAAGGAGTGAAGAAACGATTAACCGAACAGTGAGAGAGTGAAATAAAAAAAATAAAATGAAAAAAATAAGAAGTTACGAAATAAATACAAGAAAAGAAGGTCAAGACTGTTATGACACGAACGTTAAAATAATAATAATATTGCATAACTAATATTTTATTCCCAACATGGCGAAATATTTTGTTCACGTTTTTTTTTTTGTTCCATCAACAGAAACAGTTCCCATAGAAACAACAGCTGGATAGTGGGTTGTGCGTTGCCATGGTAACCTACAGGTTAACTGACCGCCCGTAGTAAGTGTAGTTAATGGATTCGGTGACGGTGGACCGTAATGACCTGCTCCATAATCAGCGCTAATCATCAATAATCTGTTCATCTTCCACATACAGGAAGTGACCTCAGTGTTTATATAATTTACTTCTGGATTAAAACACACTCTTGGTGTGTATGCAGTGTCTGTTAAGGCTCTGTTGGACTATTGGAGTGTGTGCAGTGTGTGTGAATGGACACACACTGGTGTTAGCGCATTGTAGCCGTGTGATGTTAATTAAATACCGAGTGACTCCTGAACTAACACCGATGTTTATATTACAGTCCACACACTCGATGTAACTTCCTTATTAGGTCAGAGAGTTGGTGTGTGTGTGTGTGTGTGTGTGTGTGTGTGTGTGTGTGTGTGTGTGTGTGTGTGTCCATGGCTCTGTTTTCTCTGTCTCTGTTTTAGCGTGTAGTGCATTTGAATAAATCATAACGCATATTAGTTATTATAATATATTTTATTTTCCTTAGGAAGAAGGAAGCTGTATATTTGTGTGTGTGTGTGTGTGTGTGTGTGTGTGAGCGAGCTAGCTAATGCTCGTTTATCTAACACTGCTAACTTGACAGGATTTCTGAAACGATTTGTTTGTTTAAGTTCTGTTCAAAAATATTCCGAATTTTCTATGCTAACCCTCGCCGGATGGCTAACATGAGTTTAGCAAACTAACATTAAAAGATTTCTGAGCGACATATTTGTCTATAATCTATATTGCTATATAACTCTAGCCAGCTGCCTAACAAACGCAAACCTGACAGGATTTCTCAGAGCAATCTTTGGCCTAGTTCATAAAACTCCTCATTTTTCCTGGATAACGTGTGCTTTTGAGCTAATCTCACAGGATTTTGAAGATTTGGATACATAAATGTACATTTTTTCACTGCTAAGACTAGTTAGGTCGCTAACAAATGCTAACTTGACAGGAGTTCTGAGAGGATTTTACATCATAGTTGATGTTTAAGTTGATTTAAAACATACATCATGTACATAATCTTCATAATGAAGATTTATAACCTGTGCTGCTAACCATAACAAGATAACAAGTGCTAATCTGACAGGATTTCTGAGAGGAATTGGTAGTTCATGAAGTTCCCAAGCTTCAATGCTAACCCTAGCATGAACTAATGAGAGTATTTTTATATCAGGGCTTTTATGTCAGGTTCATAAACGTTACTGCCAATGCTAGCTGCCAACGATGAACTAATCTGACAGGATTTCTAAAACTTTGAAGTCATATACATACACTAAAGCTAGCTAGATAGCTAATGAGAGGATTTCTGAGAGGATTTTTAATGTCAGGTTATAAAAATTGATCATCTTCAATGCTAACTAACACTATTCCGTTAACACTACGATTTTTGTCATGGGTTTATTGCCACATTCATAATTTTTACCACTTAAAGCTAGCTGTTTAGCTATCAGGAGCATTTTATTTAGCTCAGTTTATATTGTGTTGCTACCAGTGAACCTTTCATGCTGAGCCCGATGTTGATCATTAAACACGATAAACACCTCGACTCGCGAGCTAAGTGTGTAGATCCGAAGCGAGTGTGTTTCAGTGCATCCAGTGTATTATTGAACTCATTGTAATGACGCAGGAGTCTATGAGCACAGTGTAGCGTTCCTGATCTGTCCCTGAAGGCTCTAGAATGTTCCGAACCTCCCATTCCCATTCTGGAATGCTGCAACAGGAGACGGGTTTGGGGAGGGGGTCTGTCAATGACGTTATTGCACGTTCATGTTTAAAGTGTGTTCCACCCTTTCCCAAACACACACACACACACACACACACACACACACACACACACACACACACACATTTACGTGATCTCTCTCTCTCCTTCTCTTATTATTTATTTTTTCTCTGCCTTCTCCTTTTCCTGTGTCCCTCTGTTTATCTGTCTTTCCCTGTTATCTCATTCCGTCCTGTTCTCCTCTTCTGCGCAGTTATTCTGTTTCTCTCCCTCTTTTTTCTTCTCTCCGTTCTCTTTATTAATCTCTGTGTGTGTGTTGTGTTTTCCCCTCGTTCTCTCTTGTCCTGCTTTGGCTGTTCTTTCTTTCTCTCCGTCATCATTTCTTTCCTATATTTCCATTCCCCGTCCTTTGTTTTTCTCTGTTCTTATTTCGCCCTCTTCCTTTCGTGTCATTTTTTTCTCTCTTTCATTTTGTGTCCTACCGTGTTGTCTGTCTTTCTCTCCCCCCCCTCTCATTAAAATGGCTGCCAGACTGATTACTCCAGTTTGCAGATGGAGATTTCAGGTGATAATCTTCACATCAGCTGGTGATTTGTAGTAATTGGGAACAGACTCTATTTCTGTATCTCTCTCTCTCTCTCTCTCTCTCTCTCTAACACACACACACACACACACACACACACACACCCATCCTCTCATCTGCCTGCGTGAAGAGCAAATAAACATCACACTGTGAGTTTCAGTGAAGATTCCCCAACCCTCTCACAAAGGTAGTGGAATAGTTTAGTTACTGACAATCACGTGTAGATTTCCTAAACCCTATAAACGAGAGGCGCTTAATAAGGATGAGTAGAAAATCTCAACTTGTTTCAGTTCTGAGATACGACACTGTAAATGTAGTGTACGATGTGTTTCAGTATATGCGCCGAAAGAAATGAAAAAGTCAAGAAAATGACACAGAAAAAATTGGTTTAAAAAAGTGCCAGACAAAAGTAAGATGAAGAAAAATGAAAGAAGGAAGGAAAGGGGGAAAGAAGAGAATTTATATAAAATAGAAAGACAAGGACGGGAAAGAAATGGAAGTAAAAAATATGGAAATGAAGGAGTGGACTGGAGGAAAGAGGACAACAAAGAGCATGGAGAAAGAAAGAAAGAGAAGTGTGAGAAAGGGAAGAGAAAACAAAATGAATAAAGAAACAACTAAGAACTATAAGAAAAAGGAGAGAAATTAGGAAAGAATATACAGTGCTACCTCAGCTCGTGAACACGTCGGATGGCGAACAAATCGACGTACGAACTAAATTCCCACACAGATTTTGGACCGACCGACAAACAAATCCTCGACCGAGGTCCAGACAGCCAACCCACGCTCCGAGACACAAACATTCAGTTCCGGTCAAGCACTCGTGGTGTGAACGTGTTCAACACATGTTTGTGTTGAGAGTAAGAAGCCTAAGCGTATAACAGTTGAAATAAAGAAAGAAATAATCACAAAACATGAGAAGCGCCACCATA
>JAQMCW010000014.1:13753677-13765223 GCA_030068335.1 Chrysichthys cranchii | reverse complement strand
TTTGCATATATTTTACCACCTTGCACAGATTTTCAAATATAGGCTAAAATTGCGTCGAAAAGACAAGACAGGGTTGAGCTACCATACAATACATTACATACAGAAAAAACCAAATGGGATGACTTGTATTTGGAACAATGCGAATAAAACTAAAGCTATCCGAGGCGGGATTTTTTTATTACATCACTTGACAAGTTGAAAGAGAACATATAGCATGGCAGGTACATTGCAATTTTGTTCCGGGGCAACAGCTCAGAAAACAACTCCTTTTACAACCTAAGTGTACATATGAACTAAACCCTGAGTTTCTCATTATTTCATGTAGAAGAGGCTCTCTTTCTAGCTGGAGGCAGATTGCTTCTTTATTAATGTCACCAAGAGCAGGAGATTGAATTTCAGCTTATTTAAGTCGAGATTTATTCAATTTGCCATTACACTGGAAAATGAAAACGTGATCTCTCTTTGATGAAAACTTGTTGAAGCAAAAATTTCTGTCTCATGAATATGAATAGGTTTATCGTACTTGATCCTTTTCCAAACATTTAATCAAGATCGAGTATAGATAGCTGCCGGCCAATGGCTAAGCCCACGCATTTCTGCTCCGTTCGCATTAGCGACTCTTGTCACTTGTGCTTGTGTCTACGAGTGTGAATGCTAGTTAAACACAAATGAAAGAATCATCGAACTGATAGATTCTCCTAAGATGTGTTTGTTGGCACAAGACTAGATTTGTTGGCATAGTAGCGAAACAAGCTAACTTTACTAGCTACGTAGGCTCACCAAAGGCACCAACTATCTCTGCTACTTCCTTTCTGTGTTTTAATTTTCTTCAGAACATTTAAGGAGACGCTGTATGTGATAAGATGGGCCGAAAACACACTTATAACAATAGTTGTAGTGAGTGGGGAGCTGAAAAAATGAAGCAATTAAGCAATTCTATAAATCCTGTTTGTGCATCCAGGTGTGCATGAGGTCCACCCAGATGCTGTGTGTTGTATGTGTTTTTTTTTAAAATATTTTCAAAAAAGAAGAATATTTTTAGCCACGTAGGTCAATATTCACTCACTCACTCACTCACTCACTCACTCACTCACTCACTCCCTCACTCATCTTTACCACTTAATCCTATTCAGGGTCACGGGGGGAAGCTGGAGCCAATCCCAACTGACTTCAGGTGAGAGGCGGGGTTACACCCTGGGCAGGTCGCCAATCCACCACGGGCAGGCTAAAACGAGATGTTGCTTGTTGTTGTTGCTTTTGTTAGTGAAATCACCACAAAAGTCAGCTCATTTCTATGATCCAGTTTTGTGAAAGTCTGATGTCATACATTAACCACCATAATAACCGTTTCCCTGAAAGAATCAATCACATTACTCAGCGTTAGACACCAAGCAAGGACGTCTCGTACATCTCCACGCTTCAGCTAAATCAAACTCCGGGCCAATGTTTTGAAGAGAACCAGGGATCCCAGGCTCTTAAACACCCTTCACACTTTTCCACCAACTGCCACAAACTCTGGCCATGAGTCAGAATAAAGTGTGAAAATTACCTTCTTTGCAATCTGTTCATGCTAAACATCCTTTCAACACACTTCGCCCCATTACTCTTCTACACTTAGATACAGTACTCATTTATAATCCCACTATTCGCCGTAGACTCTTGCCTGCTGCGATCCAATTGTATATCTGCGTTCGGATTTCTGTGAAGCTGCATTGTCCCGGTGTCTATTGTTGAAAGCACTATTGTGAAGCCATGTTGGCATCGTTCTAGGAAATTGATCGAAAGCTTGTCTAAGATCCCCGGTGCTAGGCTAGGCTACAATTGGTGAATTGGCTGTTTAGGAGAGAGGTGTACATTTTACACAACAGAGCATATACAATAGGTATTCATCCTTCCAGCATTCGATATGCCATTTGCCCGATCCAGCTCATCAGCATTCAGCTCGCGCTGAAACTCAGGATCTTTCTTTTCAGTCTGAATTGAGAGCTTCAGTCTCATGTGCTCTTAATAAGTAGGAGACAGGACATCATCACGTACGGCTCTGTGCAATAGCAGGTATCACTGCCAGCTTCTGTGTAATTATTGCTTTCTGTTTCGGTGGAGATAATTTATCGTAATTACAGTTTGATGCCTTGAACGAAACATTCACCCACTCTCTGGCAGCCGCCTCGCTGTGGATTCAATGCTCTCTCTCTCTCTCTCTCTCTCTCTGTCTATCTCTCTCTGTTGATCTACCTGTCTATCTATCTCTCACTCTATCTTCCGTTCTTTCTCTTTCTGTTAATATTCATGATGCGGATCTCCCCGGCCAGTCCCACGCTTGGCTGCGGTAGTTATTGTGTTTACAATGTCATATGGCTACTCCTGGATTGTAATTAATGGCGTAATTAAGAAAGCCCTGCGTCTCCTCCAATTCATTACTAAGCTAAACTCCGTCCTCCTGGGCTCCGGCCAAAATCGGTGTAGTCGCCGAATGCGCTTGGAGCGGTGGGGACCGGCGCAGGTGAGAGTAGAATTTACCTGGCCATCAGCAGGGTGCTTTTCATTCAGCCTGCTGTTGGCATCTCTCCCTGGCTGCCCGACAGCCACTCAGTGAACCGCTGAAAGTCTTCCTGCGGCTATAAACAAATCTGCTTTTAAACCTCCAGGCACAAAAAAAAACCAAGGGTGAAGAAAAAGAAAGGGGGAAAAATATTCCTGGGGAGTTTGCATTCCATTATCTCATTCTCTCATTCTCTCTCTCTCTCTGTCTGTCTTTCTCACTTTGCCTTGTTCTGTCATTTTGCCCATCGCATGTACGACATTTATTTGAAGTGTGGCGAAAAAAGCTAGCGAGAGAAAATGTAAGAGAAACAGCCCTCTTCGGCAGCTGGTCCTTTAAGGATCTAGAGCTCAGGCTTGGCTGTCAGCAACGCAAGAGATTTCCCCTCCGTTTCATTTATTCTATCTGGCTCCAGAAATGAGGCAGAAGCCACGGGAGATGCTCTTTTCCTCCCCAGAGGCCCAATTACTCTGGGCTTTAGTCCATCGGTGTGGCCGAGACATAAGTGCCTGAGAAAGGAGTCCCCCGCCCCGCCCCCCCCACACAAACAGTGCTTAAAATGACCTAAAGATCACAGTGAAACTTCTATTTTGGATATAGAGCTATTAAATATGCTGCTCGAATAGACAGTCAGTAATAATCATTTAATCACGAGCGTAATCTTTATTTATGTTGCACATTTTGAATCCAAAACGTCAAAGTACATTACATTAAACCAGGGGTTTTCAGCTGATCGTGAACCCGAGACTAGCATATTGACTAAGGAGCAACCTAAGGACCGGTGTTTTGGGGTATGGGAACAGGAATCGAGGTGCGAATCTGAATGTGATGCATACGCGTAAAACGTTACGGACACATTTTGATCTTAGTAAAGCTCAGGCTACCTAGGATAGACCGGATGGACACTACAGTATTTTACTTCTGAAAGTCACCTTTTTTGGAGGATGCTATTAATAACCACATAGCTTCAAATGACTTTAGGTCAAGAGGCTCATATCTCATATCACTTATGCTATACGCTAGTATCTAATGAATTTTTAGCCTAATCCCATAACAGGCAGTTGAGTGTCATTAACATACGGTCACCCAGCATCCAGTCTAGCAGGTAACTGTGAGCAGGATCATATGCACCTCATCTGAATTGGGTTGAATACAGCAGGTTTGTTTCTCGTTGCCATTAAAGCGCCCACAGAAGAGCTAATATTTTTAATGAGGGTTGCCAGGTTTCAGATTTAAACTGGATGGTTTTCAAAACCACCCAAAAGGCACGAAATGCCAGCACTGAAAAAGATGGCGGACGTTTTTCTTCTTTCTTTCAGCCCTTGCATGGAGAACAAGTTCCCCATAGAGCATACATACTGTATATCAGATATACACATGTGCTTCACTCAGCACTTTTGCAATATATCTTACATTAGGTTTGGTTCTACACAACGCAGGCACTCTTGCTAAACTTAGACTTTGTTTGTGGAAACTTTTTATTAGATTTAATTCCAGTTATTTGCTATATAACAAGATCTTGGTGGCTAAGGCACATTTGTGAAATAACCCAATAACCATGTGCTCTGCTCATCTCCCAAGCATGGGGCAGCATGATTCCTTCCTCAATGGGTATCTTGTTTCAGTTTCCATTTTTTTCACTACTCGATGGAAGACAGGTGCTCCTCTAATTTCGATGACCTGACTTACGGTCGTTCGAAGTTACGATGACGATCGCGATATGCTCGAACTTGTAAAATATTTAGAAAATATTTAAAATTTGCATCCAGTGTAACAGCGTATGACGTACGATATGTTCGGATGTTGCCTGGATGTTCGCGGAGGATACCCGGATGTACGCGTCACTCGCCTTGCGTGATGCCGGACTCTCTCCCGCGACTCGCGGAGTTACCTTGTGTATCGGTGTACCGTACAGTGCATTACCATGTGTTGTTTTGTGTGCTTTTTAATTCAAAAGAATGTCTTCTAAACACCCCAGAATGTCTCCTCCAGGAAAAGACTCCTGGGTAGGCTAGGCTAGGCTAAACAGTGGTTCGATATCATATGATATTTTTCCACTTACTATGGGGATTTCGGAACGCATCTCCGTCGTAACTTGAGGACTAGCTGTAATTACTTTATGAAGCGAAATGAGGTTATATCTAGAAAAGTAAGGAAATCTATGAAATATCAGTTTGTCAACTAGCAGAATTATTTAAATCGTTGGTCACTCAAAAGAGTCTTAAAATTAGTATGTCAAGGGGATTTAAAATAATAATAGGCAGCAAGTGTAAATTGGTTCTACATACTATAGATGGTGAATTCTCATGCCTTGCAGTCAGTGTTTCTAGGAAAGGCTCCTGATCCACCTCGTCCATGACCAGGATAAAGCACTTACTGAAGATAAATGAGTGAATAATGTGATTGAATGCTCTTTTCTGGAGTGTCTTTAATGTGGCATATCAACAATCATTTTGGACTTGAAAGAATACCAGACTGTCCCCTGTCTGGTTGACTTCAGTATAGTGCTAGCTACTTAGAAAGCAGGAGCATGTACTGAACCAGGCCTGTCCTATATTTTACTCCTTTTCCATTGATTTTTTAATGAAAAGTGAGACTTTCATCTCGTTTTTTTGATTTTCTGCCCTCCAGTGGGCACGTTAGTGATACATGCAGGTGTAACGCCAGATACCCTCTCTATAACACCTTCACATGTTGCAGATATGCATTTACATAATTATGAACCATGCCAAAAAAATATTTACTGACAGAATTCAACATCTGCCCTTAGACATGTATTATAAATGACTTTGGACTAAACCGGTGTTTTGTGATTGCACGCACTAAAATTTGGTATACGCCGTTTGTTTTCGAGGCTATGCCGCCTCATATTTTTGGTCCTAAATTAACGATTAGCCACTCGACCTACACTTCATCATAACACAGACATCAAAACTGGAGTGTTCGAAACCCAGGCTGGTATCTGCTGTTGTTTATTAACGTGCTTGAACAGAATTACAGAAATTCAGAGCGCACTGGTTTGTAAGGTCAAAAAACAAGACCCAAGTGGACAGTTCAATTTTCCAAACCACACAGACACAAGCAAATATGCACGATCTCTGTCTCATCTGGCTTATTACATCATGAAATATTGATAACATGCAGAAATTTCCACCCTGGCTGGTTCTGAGGGCTACAACACACTCGTTCACCACACTTATCTCTGTTTCTCCACTCCAGTAAGTGCCATTTTCCACATTCAGCATGAGAATTGCATGGCCCCAGATAGCGCGTGTGTGCATGTACACAGCTTAAATCTTTGTGCAGCTTGAGGACTGAAGAAGATTTCACAATCACAGGACACCAGGACTGGATTTCATTAACTATGTATGAACGTGCCAAATCCCAGAGCAAAGACCTGCTCAGAAGAACACGCTCTGTGACAGGGATGGGTCAAACATGCTGAATAGAAAATGAAATGTGTCTACACTGGTTGGAAGTTAAATAAATGCATTCATGAGGTGTGCGAGTGGGGGGTGTCGGCATAGGTTTTGTGAGTAACGTCTGCAGGACCTGACTGCTGAGGTAATGCTACAGGGACCGAGCAAAACAGATGCAGGTATGGAAGTGCAAGGAAAAGGTGCTAGCCGCCGAATAATTAAATGTCAGGTGGAGAAAAGAAAGCAAGCATCACCACTATACAGGTATTACACATCACATCACAGACACACCGACTGCAATGGATGTTCGCATGCGGCCAATGTGGGAGACGTCCATATTTTCGATGTCAAGGTATTCATTTCAAATGACCGCTTCACTACACATGATAGCTGGCCAGAGAAGTGACGAACCCATGTTGGGATTTAAGTTTTGAAAATAAAGAACTGGTGCTATGGTGTCTGTAAAGAGTACATACCGTGAGAACCCGTGTTACACTTAACACGGAACCATCAACTTTGTTTCAGGGTTCAAAAGTGTAGATCTCCCATGTTGCATACAACTTGTTTGGCCAAGTTAAAACAGACAAACCCCAAACGAGTCTAATCTCAAGTCAAGTCCCAAATGAAGACAGACATGTCCAAAATCAATTCCAGGTAAAGACAGACAAGTCCCAAATCAAGCGACACAAATCTCAAATCCAGCATTAAGACGGATGAGGCTCATGTCAAGTCCCAAGTCAACTCCCATAAAGACAGAAAAGTCTGAAGTCATGTCATATGTGAAGCAAGACAAGTACCAATTAGTCCAAAACTAATTACAAATAAAGACAGACATGTCCAAAGGCAAGCCCCATAAAGTTCAAAGTTAATTCCTAAGTTAAGTAACACACGTCAAGTACTAAGTCGGTCTTAAGACCGACCAAAATCCAGTCCCAAGTCAAGCAACACCAATGTCCAGTTCCATGACAATGAGTCATAAGAAGGTCCTGGGTTCGAGCCCCAGGTTCAGCCCGGGTGCCTTTCTGTGTGGAGTTTGCATGTTCTCCCCGTGTTCGCGTGGGTTTCCTCCGGGTGCTCCGGTTTCCTCCCACAGTCCCAAGACATGTTCATTAGGTGGATTGGCTACCCTAAATTGTCCGTACGTGTGAGTGTGTTTGTGTGTGCATGAACCCGAGTCCCGAGATAGGGGAGGGTTGGGCGTGGGGCTAGCGACCTCACCCTGTAGAATGCACTTAGCTGCTTCGCTCAGAGGTCCGTACCAGAGGACACGAAGCGACGCAACGGTTGAATGACTACGCGATAAGATGATGATGATGATGATGATAACAATGAGTTATAGGTCAAGTCTCAAGTTAAGACGAAGTAGCCTCACACGAGTTCAAAGTCATATCTCAAGTTGAGACAAACTAGCTTCAGGTTTACACAGGCAAATCCAAAGCTAATTCCAAGTAGAAACAGACAAGTCAGGGGGTAGGGGGTGATTCAGGGGGCAAGGGGTAGCTCAGGGGGTTAAGACATTGGCCTACAAACCCAAAATCAAGTTAAGACATCCCCCTCTAACCCACATATAGTGACCAGAGTTGGGCGAATCTTCATCTTGTCCCTGTCTTCCCATCCCACACTAATTAACAAACCAAAAGACCCTGTAGCTAAGTGCTACTCACATATTGAGATGGTGCTTCAAGTTAGATTACTTCGTTATCTGGATTTCTAACAATTTCCTGGGGTTGCAGCCAAGTTTTTTTTTTTTTGTTTTGTTTTTTGTGAACGTATTCTTCTCTCTGCTGAGAGGGTTTTTTTAATCCCCCTTGCCAGCTCATTCCTCAGTTCTCACATCCCCTGTTGTAAAAAGAATAATGGGCCTGTGACTTCATTACCCTAGTGTATTCTCAAGTTTGTTTCCACCATAACACAAGCTCAAATCTCACCCAAGTGCTTCACCTGCTATCTCCAATGTCCACGCCCAATAACATCGCCTAAGCAGGGTATGAAGCTCAGAAAGCTACCAGAGTCTCTTCATAACCAACTATTACAAATCGAAAGACTATTCTAGGGTTCATATCATCTTATGGTTTGAGCTATCGTCTCACCTAAACCCTTACTTTGAAAAGTCTCACTCACAAGGGTTTTTTAACGGTAATCCCTGAGACGGTTAATCTATAGATGGCTCAGTTTAGCTAGGTTTTGTTGCCCTGTGGTACTATCTGGAGGTTCATATGTGGAGGTTGAGGCTGATCTCACCACTCAAAGCCTTTGATTTAAAAATAAACCAGAAACCGCAACTCCCACTCCATTCCATACAAGCCAGATGGTTTGTATATCCGTAAGTTCAGATAAGTGTGTAGGCCTACTCGTGGCTTGCTTAAACGGTAATAAAAAGACAGCACACCCACACTCAAAAAGGCTAAAAGTGGGCATAGCCCTTTCATGCATGCAGAACACACACACACAACCTTGCTCTGGAGGATTCAATCTGCCAGCATTCCTTCATCTGGTTTTCTGAATAGGTGGAAACCAACTCTCTTATACAACCACATGTGTCCACATATATATCTCAGTCTCTCGGATCCTGCATATTGCATTTACACAACTCATTTCCAAGAACTGTACATTCTTTTCGGATCATATACTGTACATCAGCTAGCGTTATCAAAGAGGCTTCGCTATATATTTAAGGCTGTTTGGCCATTCATGAAAAATCAGTAGAACGGCATTGCGTACTGTATATTATTATTATTTTAAATCCAGTCCAGCTCCCGTGACAACCCCCTTGAACTTTTCTGGAATTGAAATGGATTTATCGTTTGATACCTAACACTGAATGAAGTAAAATATTATTTGTTGCGGGGAAAAAAAATGTTAGTTAAGCAAAAAAAGTTTTGTTATTGCATGATTATGCGCCCACCTGAATAAGCACTCAATAAAACTTGCTTTGGCTGCAAGTTCAATTACAAGTCTTCTTAGATGCCTAGTTCAGCTTTACACATCTGGATCCTGATGCAGCAATTTTTGCCCAAGCTGGAGTGTCCAAATGCATGGAGACTATTATTAAGTGATCATCACAGTGAGGTCTGGGTTTTAACTCGTTCCTTTGGACACATTCAGGTTCTGGGTTCTGTAGCACCAGGAAGTGTTGACTTGGCAGCGTGTCCTATTGGCAGGTGAACCTCCACCCCAGTCTCAAATATGTTCCAGACTGGCTCAGGTCTCGTCTAGTCTTGCCCTGTATTTGGCTCCATCCATCTTGCCCCAGCCCTGGCTAGTTCCCTGGTGTCTGCTGTTAAAAAGCATGAGGTTATCATCACCATGCTTCACTGTGAGGATGATATTTTCATTATGATGAGAAGGTTTAGGTTTCTGTCAAACATTTACTCTACCTTACTTTAGTTTCAACTTCCTAACTTGAGGTAATTTTTTTATCTAGATGCATGAAGATGTTCAAAATTGAGTCCCTTTACACCCCTGTAAAGGTCATCAAGCTGGACTGATATCTTGCTGCTCTTTTCTGGCTGATATCGTGGGCTGTAAACTCACTGAGTTTGCAGTGAAGAAGTTTAATGTCACCAAGGTTCCCAACATGTCAGTCATATCTGACGACAGTGTGTCATGACACATCGAACAGATGATTTTGATCAATTTACCAGTGCCACACAAACTCTGGGGCAAAAACGGTAGGAAGTAATGTCGGAGCAAGGACACTAATACTTCTCAAACACAATCAGGGATTCCAATATATCCTCCTGAGACCCGAAGTTTAACGGTGTGTGCCTTGTCCTTTCTCCTCACTGTTTCTCTATTTCGAACTCATAACTAATCAACTTGATCATTGTCTCCAAACAGGAAGAAGTCTGGCAAAAGAGTAATACCCAATGGTCCTCATATGAGGATCTTATAAGGAAATACACACAGTGTAGTTTGGGGGAAAATGTGACGTCCTTTCTGGAGGACACTGGGGTCTCAGAAGGCCCTGACATATAATGACAACCACTGGCCCAACCCTGACCTTAACCCTTCCTATATTTTAGGATACTCCATATGCCGGACAGAGTGGCTACAGGACATCGCAGGAAGTCCTCCATGAATAGGACAAATCTTGGTAATGTGCAAATGACTTGTGTGACTTGCTAAAATAAAGCACATCTACATAGCAGAAGGGGAAAAAAAGAAAAGAAAAAAGAAACCAAGAAGAACAGTAAAACAGGAAATGATAAGATAATATCTGGTGGACTTGATCTTGTTAGGGATACAAGCTCATCACTTCAAAACTAAATCCCAGAAAGACAAGAATCCCTGGACATCTCTTAGATCACACCCTCTGACAACCTTGAGATTATACCACACAACATCATACAGTACCTTATAACCATAAGGCTATGAACAACAAACTATCCTTCTCTCATCATAACGCTAGCTTGACTCGATCACGCAGGTATCTTTTTCACATCGTTGGAAGTATCCAGCGATTTCTCTCCAAGGAATCCACATATTTTCTTGTTCAGTCACTTGTTGTCTTCGTATTGAACTACTGTTTCTCAATCCTGTCAGGTTTCCCCCCCGGTGCCGTCTGACCCCTGCAACTGATCCAAAAAAATAAAAGCCGCAAGACTTGTTTTCGACAATACAATACAAAACAATTTCTCCCTCATCACACCATTGCTCTGTTCCCTCTGCTGGCTTCCTATAGCTGCTGACATCATGTAGGAAACACTGATGCTTGGCTACAAAGCCAAAAATGGGCCCCCTCCTACATCAAGAATTCCAGTCTGCCCTGCGTTCACTTCCAACCAACGAGCACAGCTTAAGCATATCTCAAGACACTAGGAAGGCACGCTCGAAGACTCTTCTCTTTCCTGGCATCGAGGTGGAATGAACTTTCCCTGGCTGCCCAAACACCCAAGTCATGTGGCAGTCCCCAAACAAATCCCAAAGACTTACCATTTGACCAGAAACTTAGCCCATGTGACTTGTCTTGCTTTCATGGCTCTACTAATTCATTGTATAAACTCTTCTCTAACAGGAATTTTTCACTTGACCACTTTCTTAAATGCTGACCTGTGTGTACAAGCATGAGGATATGTCTTATATAGAGGCTATCAAGCACATCTGTAAGTCAGTCTGGATAACAGCATCTGCAAACTGATGTAAATGCAAGTGAAATCTCAGACAGGCTTCAGATTTACACATTTTATTGTATTTCATTCATTCATTCATTCATTCATTTATTTATTTATTTATTTATTTATTTATTTATTTATTTTTTAACCTTTTTTGAATACCCGCTCCATTAAATTCTACTGTCTGCTGCACTTGGCAAACGCATGTGATGAGGAAGGACTTTCTTCACATCTTCACCATCACCGCCAATGATTTTGTAGAAGTAAAATCATTCATAAACAAAGGTACAGGACTTAATCCAAGCCCTTAAGTCATATCAGATGATGATAAAATCCTAGGACCTTTCTTCTGATTAAGAGAAAGCTATTTTCAGAATCATGTAAAGGGTGTACAGTCGATCCTCTCATCTACGGACACTGCATTAACGGATATCGGATGCAACGGACAAAATCCGCTGGTCTGAATACATA
>JAQMCW010000014.1:13739798-13753577 GCA_030068335.1 Chrysichthys cranchii | reverse complement strand
ATATACACACACACATATACATATACATATACACACACACACACACACACATATACATATATAGACACACACACACACACACACACACACACACACACACACACACACACACACGGGTATGTGGGGTGTTAGGGAGGGGTAGCGCCTCTGTTGTACCTTTGGGTGGTTCATCCGCTTTGGTCCCCACCTACACGCAGCTCTCACCTATGGCTCCAAGTACCTGTTTGCATGCAACAGTGGCCATACCCCGGGAAATCGCTCTGACTAGCGGGCTAAACTATGTGAGGGTAGCCAAAGGGTCTCAAACCCTCGGCGAGTTAGGGCTTGCCTACCCATGCATGCGAAGTCTGGACTACGGCAGACTCTGCGGAAGAAACCATCACAGTTCAACGGAGAGGAAGGCGGTTCCAGCAAACGCACTGTGGAGCGCAGAGAGCAAGATGACGCACATAGGACATCTTGGTCACCCACTGCATCCGTCCCCATCTCCAGTCATCTCGACCTAGTCCTGCCACTGGGCACAGATGGCCTCGGACGAGAGAGTGAGGTCGACGTTGCGCAAATCTTCCTGACTTTAAACAAAGTCACAGCGCATGTCATCAGTCATCCTTCATCCCATCATCCCAAGTCCTGTGGCGACAGGCGAGCCACGAAGCGACAGGTGTGGGTACACTGGAAGTCGTAGCCGCAGACCTGCACACAGGCGGCTCAGGCCATTGGGTCGTTCTTCACTGAAAGGAGCAGCGGTGGAGTCCGGCAGCCATCTGAGCAACTGAGCAGCCCTTTTTAGGAATGCACTGCTCACCTCCATGCCATGAGGAAAGGACTAGAAAAGGTGTCCCAAACATTGCCTGCTCCACACTATCCTAGTTAGTTTACTGCGACTGGCGGGTACCCTTCTTCATGCAGTCAAAACAATAAGAAATCAAGAAAGAAAGAAAGGATCATACCTCTCAACCTTGCCATGTGGAACGTTCATACGCTTCTCAACATGGAAGATCCAGACAGACCTCAGAGACGGACAGCACTCATCGCGAATGAACTTGCCAGACACAGCATCAACATTGCTGCCACAAGCGAGACCAGGCTTGCTGGAGAGGGCGAACTCTGCGCAAGAGGCGCAGGCTACATCTTCTTTTGGTCTGGACGTGGAGCTGACGAGAGACGGGAGGCCAGAGTTGGCTTTGTAGTGAAGTCATCCCTTGTTGGCAAGCTGGCTGGTCAACCAAAAGGAGTGAGCGATCGCCTTATGACAATGAGACTCGCCTTGTCCCATGGATAGAAGTTCGCCACCATTGTCAGCGCCTACGCTCCAACCATGACCAACCCAGACGATACCAAGGACAAGTTTTATGAAGACTTGAATGCTATCATCACCGCTACCCCCAGCGCAGACAAGCTCATCATTCTTGGTGATTTTAATGCGAGAGTCGGCCGTGACAGCATCACCTGGGAAGGTGTGATCGGAAAGCATGGGGTCGGCAGCTGCAACAGCAATGGCCTGCTGCTCCTCCAGACCTGCGCGGAGCATGACCTTCTGATCACCAACACCATCTTCCGCCTCCCTACACGCAACACGACATCATGGATGCATCCGTGATCCAAACACTGGCATCTCATTGATTATGTCATCGTCAGGAGGAGGGACAGGCAGGATGTACGAGTCACGAGGGCCATGTGCAGTGCGGAATGTTGGACGGACCACCGCCTCATCGTCTCCAGGATTAAGCTTCGTGTCCGGCCTAAGAGACGCCCTCAGGGCATGAAACCACAAAAACGCCTGAATGTCAGCAAACTGAAGGTCCCCGACATCAAACAGTCTTTTGCTGAGACTTTGAAAACCCGCAAGGAGTCCACAATGCTGATGTTCATGACGTTGAAGCAGCATGGACCACACTCCATGAGACGGCATACAATGCAGCCATGGAGTGTCTGGGACCCGACACCAGGAAGCACAAGGATTGGTTCAACGAGCATTGCACTGAAATCCAGCAGCTGCTAGAAGAGAAACGTCAGATCTACAAGGCACATATCAACGACCCAAAATCCACAGCAAAGAAAGATGCACTGAGGAGTGTACGCAACAACATCCAGCAGAAACTGCGTGAAATGCAGGACTCCTGGCTGAGCAGCAAAGCTGATGAGATCCAGGGCTTTGCAGACAAATGATATGAAGAACTTCTATGACGGTCTGAAAGAAGTCTACGCCAACTTCATGATGGAATGCTAGCCAGAGTGCAAGACAATGTGGAGACTTCTGAACCATTTTCAGTCTCAAACGGAGTGAAGCAGGGCTGCGTGCTTGCCCCCACCCTGTTCAGCCTGATGTTCTCGCCCATGCTGACTGATGCATTCAGGGACTCACCTGTGCCAATCGGTGTCAGGTATCGAGCAGATGGATCTGTCTTCAACCTCAGGAGTCTTTAAGCAAAAACCAAGGTCTCAACCGATACCAGCAATGCTTTCCTGTTTGCTGATGACTGCGCCCTCAACGCTGCCACGCAACAGTGTTGACAAGTTTTCTAACACCTGCAACAACTTTGGGCTGACAATCAATACGAAGAAGACTGAAGTGATGCATCAGCCTGCCCCCGGAAAGGCGTACATTGAACCAAACATCACTATCAACGGACAGCGACTGAGCGCGGTGGACAAGTTCACCTACCTTGGCAGCACTCTTTCCAGAAACGTGGTCATTGATGATGAGGTGAACATCAGACTTGCTAAAGCTAGCATCGCCTTCGGCAGACTCCACAAGAATGTGTGGGACAGAAGAGGCATCACCACGGAGACCAAGATCAAGGTGTACAGAGCCATGGTCCTCACCACACTGCTTTATGGCTGTGAAACATGGACGGTCTACCAACGCCATGCCAGAAAGCTAAACCATTTCCACACCACATGCCTCAGAAAAATCCTTGGCATAAAATGGCAAGACAAGATTCCTGACACAGAGGTGTTGACTACAGCTGGCCTGCCTAGCATTTACACCATCTTGATGCAGTCATAGCTTCGCTGGGCAGGTCATGTGGCTCGCATGCTAGACCATCGGTTGCCAAAGAAACTCTTGTTTGGCGAGCTACAGCATGGAAAGCGCTCTCGGGGAGGCCAGAAGAAGAGCTTCAAAGACACCCTAATGGCTGCTCTTTCCCCCTTCAACATCAACCATGCCACGTGGGAACAGACAGCCCAAGACAGAGATGATTGGCAGACAGCTGTCCACAGGGGGGGCAAAATCCTGCGAAGAATGCAGAATTTCAGTAGCTAAAAAGCACAGGCAGGCGAGGAAAAACAGAGCCAACGGGCCCCCAGATGATGCCACCATTCCCTGTCCACGCTGCCAGAGAACATTTTGAGCACAGATTGGACTGACAAGTCATCTGCGAACCCACCAGCCCTGATCCCAGGATGACTAGATGGTCCTTGTCGAATCGTCGGACGAACATGACGATATACACACACACACACACACACACACACACACACACACACACAGGTACTGCAATACTCAAATTTCTTAAGAGTCGAACCAACCAGTTCTTAAAAAAAAAAAAAAAAAAAAAAAAAAAGGCCTTGAATTCGATCTGAATCTCAGAAGTTGACCCGTGGACCTAAGATAATTTGTATGCGTGATGAATCTGCCTGCACGGAGCCCCCTTTTAACACACCCGTTTTGGACATCCATGATAGCGGTGCAGTTTGGAGGATGCACGCCGCTCCAAGAACACTCCGCCGCAGCGCCTACTGGCACATGTGTTAAGACTCATGCCATGCCCAAGCATCACGTGGGATGCTGCAGGTGTTATGCATTTGGTAACTAAATACCCATGTTTCTGCTTCCTGGTTTTGACCCTTTTGCTAGTCATTTGGTTTTCATGATTATAGCCTTTGCCCTTGTTGTGTTGTTCGCCGTTTGGATATTCCCTTGAGTGTTTTGACCATGACCTTGCCTGCCGTTTGCCTGTACCTCTACTGTGATTGCTATTAAAACCAGTGTGGATCTTACTTCGGTCTCCCATCTGCACATAGGGCCACGCATACCCAACATTCCTGACAGCACGCACAGGGAAATGGGTAACGTGGCATGTCTCTCAGTGGAAACAAAGGGTAATGCTTCACTCTCTGCCTCGCATTCGCTGTGATAGCATCGTTTGTTGGTGATATATTTTCAATAAAAAAGCACTATCAGGTAATCCACTGTATTTGATGTCATTTTGGTTGCCATTGCTCACCAAAAAGTTACACAACAGTTGAACAAACGTTACAACCTAAAAGTTTGCGATTTACGAACAAATTAACGAATACAGAGTAATAATAAAAATAAACACTTTATAAATGACTGTTTTGATAAATGTGCTTAGATGTGTTTAGTATGTGCTCTTGCTTTATCCTGTTAATTTTGTGCTTAAATGCTAAAAAACAAAAAAACAAAAACAACAAAAAAACCCACACATTTTGGTGTAATTGTTTGGGGCAGGGAACCAATTAATTGGTTTTCCATTATTTCTTATGGGGAAAATTTGATCAGAACTCAAACTTTTTAGGATTGGAACCCGTGCTCTGAATGGATTAAGTTTGAGTTCTGAGGTTAAAAGAATTAATATTAAATGAATATTAAATCGAAATAAAATACAGTATGTATTTCATCAGCGGATGAATACACAATGAAAACGCAGTGTACACCACTACCGCTTGAGCTAGTTTGCCCACGTGAGTTTGTACACGGCACACTATTGCCTGATGGATGGGAAGCGACCAACCAGAGCGCTGTGTTCTGTATCCTGGGCGCTGATTGACTCAGAGACCGTTCATCTCACCGTCATCACCTTCATTGTCATCAGTACTGCCCAGCTAGTTCATCATCTTGATCTTAAGTTGTAGTATACTTCACCGCTGAGTACCCATATAGTATGTTTAAGAGTGTAGTAAGTGTTTAAGACTTAAGGGCGCCGGAACGTAACCCCCGCGATAGGTGAAGGATGACTGTATATTGCTATTTAGAACATGAAACAAAACCAAATAGAGTTCACTGCTTACTTCCTCTAAACAAGCATTACACCCGTCTTTCCCCATGTGGTTCTGGATAGAAATGAACTGTTGCTTGTTCTCTTCTTCCATCTTCTGCTTTCCGACAGCAGCATGAAGAGGCCACAGGAATTCTCTTTGGTCTAATAATCACCTTAACAATCTGAGCACAACAGGCACAAATACACAATTATACATCTCTTCATTAATTTGGAATGAACCTTGTAAGAATAGTGCATCTCTCTCTCTCTCTCTCTCTCTCTCTCTCTCTCTCTCTCTCTCTCTCTCTCTCATGCTCTAATGTGTTATTTTCCATCACACTTTTTGCCCTCAGCTCCAAAGAGAGGAACTGCATTAAGCACCAGGCTTCTGAATAATTCACAATGAAATGGCTTTTATGCTTGTAGGTATAACATGTTATTCTTCCCCGAAGTCATTAGCCTTGTCTCCAAAATGGCTAGAGCCGCTGCTGGAAAAGGCCAACTGACATTACTTCCAGTCGAAAGGCGTCTTTTGAGTCCATCTCAGGGGGAACCCACAATCATTGTGTGCTAACCCATGGAAATTGTCCTACACGCACAGTATTTAAATAGACAGAACACTCCATCAGTCCATGCAGTAGTAGCATGCATTCTGAAGACTTTTATTTGCTACACTGTGTGAATGAGTATCGGACATCCATTCAAAACAGCTCGCCTGAGAAGCTTCTGAGTAGATTTTACATCATGGCTGTGGTGATTTTTCCATTCAGCCACAAGGGCTTGGGTCCGGATAATTGCCAAGAAAGCTACCATAAGGTTGTCGTCCCAGTTCAGCTCAAAGTTGCTCAGTGGGGTTGAGGTCAGGGCTCTGTGCAGGTCACGTGCGTTCTTCTACTCCAGTCTTAACACACCATGTCCTCATGGAGCTCACATTGTGCACAGGGGCATGGTCATGCGGGAACAGGTTTGGTCCTCTCAGTTCCAGTGAAGGATCGCTGTAAGGCTACAGCATCCAAAAACATTCTATACCATTCTGTGCTTCTATCTTTATGGCAACCGTTTGGGGAAGAACTACATATTGGTGCGGATACATTGTTATTTCTGCGGTGACAACTTCGGCAGGAGGTTGTGTAGTGGATGTGCCACATGAGGATGTTTAAAAATGTGTACTTGTTAATATTGTGAAGGTTTCTATAAGGAGATGTTTATTTAACAGGTTTTTAACATTATTTAACATGTATCTATGTGGTTCCCTGTAATGGAGTGGAGTCCTAATCAAAGGGTGTATTCCTCCTTCATGCCTAGTATTCCTCGGATCCAGAAATCCTGACCGGGATAAAGTGCTTACTGAAAATGAATGAAGGAAGGAAGGAATGGATGCATATTATGAGAGGATTCCAAAAACCTGTTGGTGTCTTTTCCATGACTGCGATGCGAGAAAATTGGCTTTGAAGTGGAATTGATCCTATCAGATTTAAGAATGAGAATATGAATCCATTCCCGCAGGATAAAGTCTCTCTCTCTCTCTCATGTGTTCTCTCTTTTCTATTCTATAATACAGTCATCATTCAGGATTTCATGCAGACTCAACATGTGTATGCTATTTCAGTATGCAAGTAGTATGCTTGCAAATGGGAATAGCAAATAGGAAACAGCAAATAGACATTGCTTGAATGTACGACTATCTTCATGCATTACTATTTTCTCTTTTTTTTGACTGAATAAACAATTTCCCTCCATCTTTTTGCACCACAGAAGGAAGTGGCGGTTTATTGGTGAAACAGTCTTTTTTTACAATATATTACTCTGGACATTAATGCCACAGGCTGGCTTTTTCTCACCAATTTACAAACCAGGGGTTTGACCGAAAGGCATGTCATGCCTTTAAAAATCTGTAAAAATGAGCAATTGGTTTATTCATAAGAGGAAAAAAAATCAAGTCTTGAGTTAATACATATCAAGAGCCATGTTGTAGAGTCTGGGCTCCACTTTCTAATCCGTTTTGTCCTGACAACAAGACAAAAATACATAGAAAGTCTCATGAGTGTGGGTGGGTCTGTCAGGTTTCCTGAGAAAACCTAGGATCAGTTGCACTTCCAAAGCTCACTGGGTGCAGTGATGCAAACCCCATGCTGGTTTTCTTGAGGAGATCCAGGAGGATACCCAGCCATGTGAAACCACACAGAGAGTAATCTGAGGCCAGGATTGAACCCGGGACCCACTGCACCATTGTTCTACCAAAGATTTTACTCATTTATATACGATTTTACCAACATTCATTGGCTCAAATCAGCTTCACATGAAATTTAGATGTTGTAATTGAAGCTGAAAATCCCAGTGGTGAAGAAAAGCTTAGAAAGACACCAAAGAAGTTCAGAAAGTAGCCTTGAGACAAAGTGAGACTCAAAAGGGAAACCCATGATCCTCTGATTGACTGGATTGTAGGATTAAATTAGGAAAAGTTCCAATATTTTTAACAAAGTTACACAACTTAAATAGACTAAAAGATCCTTGAAATACAACAATTTCAACAAAAATCACATCATGCCAGTATAGGTGTCAAGCTAATCGCTAATACTTACAAAGCAGGAGCTTTTTCTTGTCGAAGGCTATGCCCAAATGAATGCCTTTCAGCTTTAAAATGGTGTTTTAAAAACAAAAATGATCTATGTCCAGACAAGTGATTTAACTTCATATCAGTAATATTCTCTGTCCATACTAGCATGCCTGAAAACGCACATCGCATGAGAATGCGAGCGTCTGCATCATCGTCTTCCTAAAGTCTCCGTTTTCCCTCATCCACACTTAAAGGCAAATCCGCAGCTTTTAAACTAACACAGCACCGGCAGTGGGTCAAAATCTCTCCATATTAGGGGCTTGAAAACTCCTAAACTCCTTGTATAAACATAGCAAAAGTGATGCATTTGAAAACTAAAATGTATCAGTGAGAACATCGCATAAGGCAGCCCGGGTTGGACAGCGTAGATCCAGCATAGGCCTTATAAACCTACCGTATATCTAACCTTTCCATTTCAGTTGAACATTTCAGATGATTTAATGATGAGTCATGAGCAGAGATATCTGATTCGAGGAGGTGGAACTCCTTCCTGAGTGACCTAAGGCGATGATAAAGGATTCGTAAACTTTTATGAAGATAGTAGAAAGAGTCTAACGCACGAATAACTCAGAAGATCCTCCGAAACATCTATTTTTATGATCTTTTCCTAAGCCTTTGGAGTATCCTGACCAGGCCAGACATGAAATATTGGAAGGAGATGGTGATTGGTGAGTCATTTCTGTTGTTTGCAGCCACCTTTGGCAAGTGTGAACCGTGAGTTCATTATGAATAGAAAAATCAAAACCAAAAACTTTTTGTTGATTCTTAGAGCACCAAAGAGGAATTAAACCCTGCAGTACGACAGAGAGCGAAACAGCGCATCAATGACCAAACAAATCCATGCATCCTCCTCTACACGTGCTCTGCAAGCTTGTGTCATCTTTATCGATCCTCCTGCTGTGTCCTGATTTACACCGCCCATCTAATTGTGCAGAGAATTTTATAGCGTTTGCTGGAGCAGGCATCTATTACAGGCTGCTTGGGTGCACGCTCATGGGAAACTGAGACCTGTCTCCAAAGCTTAGAACCAAAATGGTGTTTATGTTACAGAAATTAGGCATGCACTGATAATGTTTGTTTCTGACCAAATACAAAACCATGTTATCTCTTACGTTTGCGATCAGTTTATTTTTTTTAATGCCATTAGAACTATGCTAGTGATAAAAATTGCCCCCTAGGACATCGGCATGGCACAAACCCACTAACTTCTTCCAGATGTAATGAAAATGCAGTACCATCCAACAAAGAACACCAGAATTGCAAAACATTACAAATCCTTCGATGCTTTAATGTGTAAAGGTTCCTGTTTTACATTAATAAAGGGCTCGTGTTATATACGGTAATTCCCCTGAAAAGCCTTTTCTAAGGGTCAAAGTGGCAAGTTTGAATGTATAATTCTCAATATAAAATAAAGATGACTTAGCCTATACCTGTATCACTAATTCAATTAATGCACAAATTCCCTTTCATTATGTTCCCATATAGAATACTACTGCATACATGATTAATCAGCAGATCTGTGTAGAGATCATCGGAGCAGCAATTAAATCCTAGCGAGATCAGGAGAGATGTATAGTGATGAATTAGTTCTTTTTTTCATTCTTTTGAGGACAGATGATCAAAAACGTACACGCAAAATAAATTATATATACTGAGAAAACGGCCCGACTCCACTTTATTTCCTTTGCGCTTCCGGTATTTATGACAAAAGATGTTATGAGCTGAAGGTTGGTGATATTTCAAAGAAAAATGGGTCAAAATCCTACACACAGCCAGAATTCCAGATCTGAATTAACACCAACAGGGCCGCTTTAACTAATAAAGTGCTGACTCAAAGCCTAATGTCTGGCTATTTAGTGGATTATGTGCTGACTATTTTAAAACTGTCCTTCAAAAATTCAATATGTAAGACAAAAAAAAAAAAAAACCCAGCATAGCGTAGTGATATAGTAGTTCTCACAAGAAGAAGGTCCCGGGGTCGATCTCTGGGTCGATCGACGGTGCATTTCGTTGCAGAGTTTGGGTTTCCTTCGGGTGCTCTGGTTTCCTCCCACAGTCCAAAGGCATGTGGATTAGGTCAAGTGGCTACTCCACGCTTCCCATAGGTGTGAATGACTGTTTGTCTCTGTGTTAGCCTTTGGATGGATTGGCAACCTGTCCATGAAGTCAGCTGGGATTAGCAACGGATAAGCAGCATGGAAAAATGAATGAATTAATGAAGGAAAGTGCATTTATAGGAAGATAATCAATGGTGGGACGGCCATTTATTCCATTTTAATATTGTAGGAGTAGCAGGGGAAGCCGAGACACCCGGGCCTTTCCATCTCTAGCAACTTCATCCAGATCCTCTCGGGGGATCCCCAGCCACTCTGAGGCCAGCTTGGAGATATAATCTCTCCATCCAGTCCTGGGTCATTCCTCGGGTCTCCACCCAGCTGGCTGTGCCTGGTACACCTCTAAAGAAATATGCCCAAGGGGCATCCTTACAAGGTACCCAAACCACCTTAACGTTCAATGTGGAGGAGCAGCAGGTCTGGTCGGAACCCCTCCTGGATTTCTTAACTACTCAACTGATCTCAGAGAGTAAGCCCAACCGCCCTGTGGACGAATCTCGTTTCAGCCATTTGTATTCGCAATATTATTTTTTCCCTCATTATCCAAGGCTCGTGACCATAGATGAGGGTAAGAATCAAAGAACTGGGGAATTTGAGTGTTGCCTCCTTCTTAGCACCAAGATCCAGTAAATCACGGCATCACTGCAGAAGTTGCAATCATCCTATGGTCAATCTCACAGTTTCTTTTCCTTATTACCCATTTATTCAGTGTACACCGTATCACAATAGCTGAATCATTATCTCATTTCTTCTTCTTCTTTTTTATTTATGATTGAAACCAACATGAGGGCATTGGGCTTTGGCACAACCAATGAAATAGTGTCTTTGTAAATTGTTTTGGATTGAATCAGAAGTGTTCTGGCACAAATAATAGCAAGTCTTATCTTTCATCCACGTGAATCGCATAAAATACAGCATGTAATTGGCACAGCTCCCTGATATCAATCAAATTCATTGCCAGATGCAGCCTGTTGGTCTTGAATGTTTTTTAAATGGGCAAAGCAGTATGGGCTCCTGATACAAACGATGCCCTTCAGCTCTTTGTGTGAGTAGTAGATATGAACAGAAATCAGATTGTATTATGCCTCCCTCTCTCCTCTGCAGGAGGCAGGACTTGGTGCTACACGGAGTCAAATAGTCTTGTGATCAAATGTGCAGTCCACTAAACAAATGTTACAGAACAAAAACATGACATTTTACGTGCGGTTTTTCGATACTTAACAGTCCCTGGGGTGGCTATGTGATTGAAATGGGATCCTGTATAGTGCAAGAGTATAAAATGGGGTTTGTGGGTTCTGTGCAATATCTTAGCTGTTCCTAGAACTGGACAGAGATCTCAGCTGTTGTACCTGGAATCTGCTGGAGACACTATTCAAGTTTGGGAATCGCAGCTCCTAATGTTACTATTACCACGGGGACCAATTTGGACTTCAAGCGTTCCAGTTGTTCCTCCAGGCCTTGATACTTCTCAACCTTCTCATGCACCTTCCTTCTGGTGTTGCTGTCAGCTCGGATTGGCACATCTATCACTACTGCTGTTTTCTGCTCCTTAACAACCACCACTATGTCTGGGTAGTTGACCAGAGCAACTGCTTGTCTGAGGATGTATATGTGTTTTCATTTTATCTGCATTTTGCAATATACCATAAATGGAGTCATGTTTAATGCAGGTGTCTTTGGAGCACTGAAAATATTAATGTTATTTCCATACCTGATAGTACTTGCTGTTTTAAAAATCTGTCGGCTAAATAAATAAATAAATAAATAAATAAATAAATAAATAAATAAATAAACAAATAAATAACGTAATATACAGAGTGTGCCGCCTTTAAGTGGCTATTATCTCACTTTAACCAAAACAAGTGTGGAGCACTCTCATCTCCTTTAACTCAGGAGTGTAGCTTCCAGTTTGAATATTAAGTAAATTGAAAATACAACTTCACAGAGTCAGTTATGTGAGTGCTCTTGACGAAGCAAACTCTTCATCACGTACGACTGAGATTCTTTAAGAGTTAAAAAAAAAAAAGTGTTTACTTGCTATTTAAAAAGCATTTGATGAGGCGAAAAGCATTTGTATAGGATGGAAACACTTAAACATGTTGGAGACGAGAGAAAAGATTGTAAGGATTCCATAAGATTGGAATTCAAAGTGCTTGGTCTGATATTATCTGCAAAACGTTTCCACCTCTGAGGATCTCAAGGATCTCTTCTAATCGTTCTGTAAGTCTATTCGTCGTCATGTAAAGAGGGTGATACTATGATTGAAAGTGTAAAAAATTGACCAGCGGATGGACTACGAGCTGCACTGGGAGATACACTAGGGGATAAACTATAGGATAAACTAGAGAATGGATGGGAGGTTGGGCTAGGAGCTGGCCTGTTGGAAAGACTTCAGCATGGACTAGTGGAACGACTAGAGGAATAGATTGAGAGCACTTCTGGGAGGTAGACTAGGTGGTGCACGAGGAAACAGACTGAGGGATGGACTAGGGTATGGACGGAAGGATTATGTATATATCTGGGGATAAATTATAGAATGCACTTGAAGATGGATCTGGAGATTGGAGATACACTAAGAGATAAAATATGGATGGGATAACACATAGACTGGGTGAAAGACCAGGAGATGGACTAAAATATGTACTGAGGGACAGACTAGGGAATGGACTAAGAGATGGACGGGGGATAGATTAAAGGGGCTGGGAGATAAATTTGGGGATGGACTAATAGATGGAGTGCGAGATAAACTAGGGGATAGACAAAGAGATGGACTGGAGGATAGGCTAGCGAATGGTCTATCAGAGGGACTACTAGATGGAATGGAGATAAACTAGAAGGTGGATTACATGACAGAATTATGGATGTTCTAGTTGGAGAACCATGCATGACATGCTGCAACTCAAATTTTTTGGACACAGGACCAACATAGACATGATGACATGGGTTAATTTTCTGGGGCTGTTTTCCCTACAATGACTTTGTTATTAAAATAACCGAGTTTTCTTTTAAGCTGTGGTATATGACAGTGATTTCAGTGTTTAACAGTGCTGTATTAAAAAGCAACAACAACATGTGACTGCTTTCCTTCAACTGTTAAAATGAGTGTGTAGATAAAGTGAGAGGAGAGAAAGAGCATTTTGACTTTAAAATGAGTTTGTCACACCTTATGTGTCTGCTGCACATTATGTTCGTGAGAGGAGCTGTCAGAATGACATCAAGTTAGCAAGAAAAGTGAGCAAGACAGAATGATTTTCCCCTCTGACTCAGAGCACATCAAGAGCGAAGGAGCTTTTGAAATGGCGGTGTTAGGAGGCCGAGGAGCTCTGCTGCAGATATCCAATCCCATACGGGGAATTTTACTATTTGCAGAAACTGAATCCTTGCTGTCTTAAAGTCAGTGACTCACTGCGTGTCCCAAATGCTGGAATTGTTGATAGTCATTATTTTCAAGGGTTCATTCTGTGCAATGATGCCAAGGGAATGTGGGACTGGGTCTTACCCAGAATGCACTTTGAGTGTCCGCTAGTGTCAATGCTAGGAAACAGCAGCTAGATGGTTTACAAACTGCTCTACTTTGAAATATTCAACATTATGTGTATAAATAATGTTTCAGTAAAGTAGATTGTTACTGTAACAGCCATGTTGACTTCTCGCCTCTGATTGGTCAGGAGGTATTGGCTTATTTTCAAGAACGACAGTTCTGACTCCCTGACTACCTTCAAACGCAAACTGAAGACCCCCCTCTTCAGACTGCACCTCACCCCTGCTTCCCTGTCCACTGTGTAATCCCGTCGCAATCCAGGCTTCCTTCTGTCTAGCCTGGTCACGATCTACTCGGGTTAGCTGTTGGGATTTTGTTCTCCTTTTAGTTGGATTTGTAGCATTATCAGACCCCTGCAACTCATCCAGAATACAGCAACCTGACTGGTCCACGACCTTCCCCACTCCTCCCATGTTACCCCTCATCTTGCTGACCTTCACTGGCTGCCTATTGCAGCTCGCATCAAATTTAAGACATTGGTGCTAGCATACCAGGCAGTTA
>JAQMCW010000014.1:13657096-13669865 GCA_030068335.1 Chrysichthys cranchii | reverse complement strand
ACACTTTAAAAACATGTTTTGAGGCTGAAACACATTCATTGGATTTACATTCATTTCAATGGGAAAAATTGATTCGGGTCGTGAGCAAATCAGGTCACGGACAGAGTCTTGGAACGGATTCAGTTCATGAACCGAGGGTAGACTGTACTGATAATGTTTGCAGTAAAAAAAGAAATAAAAAATTGTCAAAGAGGAATGTGCTCGCCTGACAAGCTTACTCCACACCACTAGAGGTCGCTATCACCAGAAGTCTAAGCCACTTCACCTAGTTAACCTGATTCCCAGCTTTCTAACTGTGCAACATTTTAAAAGGACTAGTTTATAGTTCTTGCTTGCCTGCAATTCTGAGTCGTTGAGTTATTTCGTGTTTCATATTTTGGTATTTTGAATCCTGAACTGTTTAACGTGTTTACTGTTTTGGCCTGGCCGCCTTTGGATTCCTTTGTCATTATGTGTCTTGACCTAGCCTGTTCTCCTGACTGCGATTTTTACCATATTCTGTCATTGTGTAAGTGTCACAGGCGTCACTAAAGCACTGGTGAAACTTGGACTTCGGTATGGACTATATACTATATACATGAAGAATGACTGTGTAAGGGTAAAATTGGGCTGGAGTTCAAGGCAACATTTGCTTTGCACTAGTGGAGAAAAAGAAACGTAGGAATGTATAGAAATTTAACGAGGAGGGGTCCATTCTGACTTCGGCATTGCTTTTTGTTGGGTTTTTTAACCGAAAAAAAGGTCGTTTTTGCAACCGAACACCAATGCCATGAATTTTCCCCTTGTAACTGAATGTGCCCAGAGTGGTAATTTAATTGCCGCTGATATCTTCTTATCACAAAAATCTCACTTTACACAAATGCTAATTTTGAAAATATGTAGGGGGATTAAACTAAACAGGAAATCCGCTCCCGATCCTCGTTTCTCCGGACCTGGGTTATTCCCCTGACGATGGCTCTGCGTAGGATTTAGCTGGTGAACATATAACCCACACAGCGCATCGACCTCAGTTCTTCCACATCAGCTTCTCACTGATCTCTCTCTCTCTATCTCTTTAGCATGTATAAACACCCTGGAGACAAATTGACCTGGAAAAAAAAAAAAGCTCGCTCGTTTTATCTCTTTTCAGCTCTCTGAACAGGCTCCGAAACACATTAAGGCCAGAGCGAACGGTAGACTATTTTCTGCATCTGTGGTTAACGCTGGGAAAGCTCAGCTTTCTCAATAGCAGGGAATAGTTGTATAAGCCAAGCACTGATGGAGGTTAATCTGCAATGTGATCATCAGGCCATAGGTTTTATGGTTTTTGACCCTTTACTACTGTGATATGGAAGACCCCTGGAAAACTGAGCTACTCTGTGTTTCTGAGTCGTAGATTAAAACACAAATACCGAAGGGGAAAGAACGATTACTATTGGGTCAAAGACGAGACATAACTTTTTAGTGTCCCCACTTGATAAATACTATAAGAAAAAATTAATATAAGTGGACATACCTACAATCTACTCCATTTGTACATCTTTACTGAGACTTGGTCATTTTTACAGAAAATGTATGATTTTTGAAAAAATAGCCCTTGAAACCCCCAAAATGTCATTCAGCGCAACGGTCCTCCTACCTATTGCTTCATGGTGAAATCGGACGTGTGAATTAACAACCAAATGTCTTGTTAAGCAACAGAAACCAAATGCACGGGTCTTTTTGGTGGGTAAAAAATGGAGGACCTATTTATAACACGCTTAATTAGCACTTATGCTCATTTTAGGATCACGATTTTCAAACTGTTGCTCGAGCCACATAAAAACGCAAAGAAAAAGAAAAATTAGCCACTGGATCGAGTGACACTGTGTTTTTTGTTGTTTTTTCCCCTCAGCCTGCTAGGATTTTCTTATTAGCCAATTTAGCGCCACTGAGAGCAGAAGGTCTATCATGCAATTGCATCACCTCTGACGCTTTACAATCCCTTTATTTATTTATTTATTTATTTATTTATTTTTGAAAATGAATTAGCATTTTCCCACAACGGTGTTTTCTGACGAAGCCCTCAATGCCCGAGGATTTATAGAAAAGTCCCTAGTTAAATTGGCTTCCCCTCACTGTTCTGGAAACTTCCAGACAAAATAGAGACGGGGAAATGACTCGAACGAATCAAAACGATGCCCTTTCTGCACTATTACCACTCAGACGCCAGACGAGAGAGAATTAGGGACTGTAGAGGAGAGATTGCAGAGCACAGCAGGAGAGCAGCGAATAGATAAGAAAGAGAAAAGAAGAGGAAAGTGGAAGCATAGCAACTAGAATAGGGAGACAAAATATAGACAGAAACAGACCGGCAGGAAGAAAGAGCCATGAGGAAGGAAAAAAAAAAACAAACTACAGACGTGACAGCGAGACAGCAGGGAGCTTTAAAAGTCCAAGCACTTGAATTCAATCAAGTGTTTCGAATCCCTTCCGGAGAAGGACGTGAGAGGTGGGACCATCTGTCTCCTGTTTGATGTTCGCTGCTGTCCTCACTGTAAGCCGACTATTACAAAGCAAATCAGCCTGAACGAGACACCCCCCATGTCCTCTCACTACCGAGCGAAGGGTTGTAGAGTCGCAGCGTCACACCAAGCCCAACTGAGACGCTTATCTCACTCATCAGATTGAAGAGCCATGGAAGTGAATAGCGCTAATAAAATTAGCAAAAAATATGCAGAGGAAACAAGGCAAAAATCCACTTGGTAGAAAAGGAGAAGCTCGAATCCTGGCTACCTTAGCTTTGAGCTAAGAAAAAAAAACAGACTTGGGTGCTTTATATACAGTACGCAGCGTTTAGCCCTATTGAACGCAACCATGGTTCTTCTTCCCCTACGGTGCGGCTCTTTAGGCAGGTGAGAACGCCGTGTGCAAATGTGGCACCTTTGAGCGAGGTGGTCTCGATCCACTTCCAAGTGAACCAAAGTGCGAGTTAATGAGAAACTGATTAGACTCTGACTCAGCTTGCCTGAAGGACGTGAATCGAACCAAAAATGCTGTATTTTGGTTTGCTGTGTCTTACATTTTGATCATTCTTGACACGCTTTACAAAAGTCTGTTTACCGCCTTCCATCTCCGTTTTTCCACCCAACGAACGTTTGTTTTCAGCTCAACACAAACCTATGTGCTGTGTGATACCCAACCAAATACCAAGCCAACCCAAAGCTTCATTGCCTCCAATAGGTGAGAATGTGCCCGAAAGCAAGAATGTGTCTAATAACTGCTCTTTGGATTCACCTAGTTGGGAGCAATTACTATACCTGACATCACCACGAGCCTCCTGGTGGTTCAGGGCTCCTACGGGACAGCTTATAGCATGAAATCATGCTTGCTCTCAAAGATTCTGGAATCAGAGTCTAGATGGTACTATGGTAATAAGTGGCAAGGTTTATTTCATGTGGCCACACCCTGAGCAAGAAGATTTGCTAACTCGCACCATACGTGCAAGAAAACTCGATCAAAAAAACGAAGAAATTCTGTCCATGAAGTTGGTTGGGAGTGGATGGTACCTTATGGCATGTCTAGTTTGCAGGTTATGTTTTGGCTACCATGTGTGTTTTGGTGTTTTGAGGCTGGCTGGGCAGTTCGTGGGATACCATACCTTCTTCACATAGCACGTTGAACAATAGCCAGGCTTAATTTAGGATAAAAATGAATTGGTCCCAATTTTTCAAACATTACATTGCATTACAGTCATTTGGCAGACGCCCTTATCCAGAGCGACTTCCATTTATCTCATTTATACAACTGAGCAGTTGTGGGTTAAGGGCCTTGCTCAAGGGCGGTGCTTGGATTTGAACTCCCAACCATCCAATCAGTAGGCCAACGTCTTAACCCCCTGAGACACCCCCTGCTTAAACATCAATCAATGGGTTTAGGAATAGAATTAAGTTATGGCAAGTTATTGGGAATTATTACAAATTACCTGAATGGACACTAAGTCCAAGAGAACTGTAAAGCAAATAATAATAATAATAATAATAATAATAATAATAATAATAATAATAATAATCACTACTTCCCATTTACTTACCTGTTCCGTCAATCTTGTTTAATAGACAGATTACAAAAATCCTCCTCCTGTTCTGAAAAATCACTAGGTCCCCTAAAGTAATTGTGAGGAAGGTTAACATGGATCAAGAGCTTAATATCCCAAGTATATGTGTATGTCAGGTTCACCGATGGTATATGGCAGAAATTGCCTTGTGGGTACCGCTGAAATAGAAATCTCTATAGTCCCTTAGTTCTCTGTAAATGGTCTTAAAGCATACGCCATACAGAGCGCCATTTCCTTTGAAAGGTCATACCTCTGCTCCTTGAGTTCCCGGTGCAGAGAGCTAATCAGTCCTTGCTAAAATTAATAACAGCATCTGCATTATTTAGCACCTGCCCGTGTTGCTCCATGCTGGGCCATTCAGATAAAGCTCTCTCCGCTGCAGCGAGACAGATTTAGTGCCCCGAATGGGAAAAGGAGCAATGGACAACCAGAGGACTCAGGCCCACTCCGAGCTCCTCCTCCCCACCTTTTCATGCTTTTCCCCTTGGCCTTCCTCTTTGAAACCGGTGAAATCTTTCCCCATCCATTCTTATCTCACTTGCTTCGCAACTTTTCCGTGTATCTCACCTGTCCTCTACGTTTCCACTCCAAATTTCTCTCTCTCACTCACTTGCTCTCTGTTGCACGCTTCGTTTTTCATCGCCTCGCCCTGTCTCTCCGTTGCCATGCCTGATAAGTGCTCGTCCTATATGTACCCTCACCATGGATCACTCCCCTTTTCGCTTAAAGGTCACAACTCTGCTCTTCGCTCTCCCTGATGTGGAGAGCTTATCAGCCGGGCTTTTATCTCCTGTCTGACAGTAAAACAGAGAGGGAGGTCGATCTACGCTCCCGTACACACACCTCGCTAAAAGGATGAGGGGTTTACGTGGAGGGTGCCGCGACCTAGGCTTCAGATAAGAGGAAATATTCTCTGGCAAAACATAACCATGTCAGAGAGAAGGATGATTTGGGCATGGATTGCTTATCTGCAATGTAATGTATGGTATTATGGACAAGCGAATAAATCTGGAGCAAAGTCAAGAGCAAAGTGGTGTAAAGTGGTGCTCTTTTTTTTCGCCAAGATAACACAAAAGTCACAGTCCTTATGGTGTGATTAATGATTAGAGGGAACAAAGGGATTCAGTAAACATCTAAAGTTAGCTAGTTAGCGGTGGAGTTTGTTTCTGTTTTATCGGAACTGCAAAAGTTTGGGGTTTTTTCCCCCCCTAGCTAGCTAAATTAACCACAAATTGACCACCAGCTTCCTTTTATACTTTCTACGTCATCATTTCCAGTTTAAGTTAATTAGCTAATTTGATGTATGCCCGCTCACTCAAAATGTTCAGCTTTTTCACGTCTCCCTGGCTTCCGGAAACGGCTAAGCTGATAAACTAAGCTGAAAGTGATGTTATGCTAATGCTAAATCTTATCGTGCTGTTCGTAGCCACGAACCATTATACTTTATAACTAGATGCTATTTAGGGTTGCCAACCGTCCCGAATTACGTGGGATGTCCCAGAAAATGGGTGATTTCGATTTGTCCCGTCCGGGACAGGTCCAGTCCCGCATTTCAAACACAGCCTCGTCGGCCAATAATAGATCACTGTAAGCATGGTAAAATTGCTGGTGTGCGTGTCTGCACTGGCCACTAGTGGTGAGCGGTGACAAAATTCTAGAGGTTTTTTTGCCGCCGACCCCCCCCGCGCGCGCTCACAGACCGACCCCCCGCTCGTAGACCGTCCTGCATTTGGAGTTGAGAAAGTTGCCAACCCTAATGCTATTATAATCCTAAAAACAGGGCACTTTCAGTAAATATCTCCATTTCTTTCAAATTTGCTAGCTGTTTAGAAACCGTTGAGATCTCGATCCCTCAATTTAGGCAACTGTAGATAATTTGGGTTTTTGATAGACACTTGCTGAGCACATCCCCTTATTAAATCACCATCAATCGATCTTTAAACTCATCTTTACATCTTTAGCCTGTTGTACAGTGTATAAAATCTGGAAATCATGCAATAAGGGATACTGTGGGAAAGATTTCCTACTTGATCCTGTTTCCTCTTTTGAGTAAGCTGCAAAATGGCAGCTCCATCTACGTAGCACTTCCTAATCCAAGCTGCTAGACTACAAGCGCTAATTACCTAGCAAGTACAAAAGATTCCTTGCGAAATGGACCGGTGTCTTTTCTCACACAATCACTTGGCTGTGCACATCTGCAGTACGCACTTGTGTAATGACCTGGCTGACTCGAGACTTTGCTTTATTTTGGCGCTAATGAGAGCTTTCAACACACAGCAACAATCTTCCATGTTCCAGCCATTATCGACTTCGGAAAAAGGTGTCGTGTGAGTCTGCGCTACAGAAAGCCGTGCTCAGCACCAACGGACGCTGCGTCATTAAATTAAGCAGAACGGTCAAGAAGGAAAGAAGAAGAAAAAGAATCAGAAGAAGAAAAATCATGGATTAGACCTAGTGTAGGTAATTAGCCTTCACGCTTCACCTACTGTAAGTGGCTTTATGTATAGCATGGCTTCAGGCATTGCTAAGCATGACTAGCATGCTGGAGAGCCCATTAGGCTGGAGAACGCACACCAGGACAGCACTGAGGTGGATAAGGTGATTCATTCACTTCATATCGCTTTCGTATCTTTTTTTTCCCCCACCTGGTTATCCCCACAATATTGATTGCCCTCCGTCTCTCGCTGCATCTTCTACTCCCCCCTAAATCAATATTATTTTCTTTCTCGCACAGCTTTTGTTGCGCCCGATGCCATTCGAAGGACTGTTTTATTTCCTGTTTACTCTTCCCTTTGTTTTCCCTCGCAATTTCCGAAAGGACACATCGAATGCGACAATAGCACTTTGCAGCCCTATTCATACGCAAAGACAAGACACGGCAGGTTTTTGCTTACGAAGCCATTAGCTGTGATCACCTCCGCCTGCCGCACCTGACAAAAGACGTTTCCGGAAAGTGCTGAATCGTGAATACTGCTTAGCATCGTCAGGGACAGGCTGGCTAATTTGAGACAGTCCTGCAGTGTTCATTGTGTCAGGACAGACTGTCTGGGAGCTAATAAAACTCTCCACTCTTTCTCAAGCTATTTTTTTTATTTTTTATTTGACCATAAGCATTTCTTTCCTACGGTAATGATTTGCAACTTGGACGTTTGGGAAACCATGAAAGTGCTGCAAAATGATGTAAGAAGTTTGCTAAAAGCTTTGAGCATCAGCCATTTTCAATGAGATGTGTGTGTGTGTGTGTGTGTGTGTGTGTGTGTGTGTGTGTATATATATATATATATATATATAAATTTTTTCCATTTCTAATAGGCCCTCCAGCATATGAGGCATATGAGGCTACAGTAATGCCGAAGCTGTTTCTGAAAACAGCCATGGTATGAGTCATTAAAATCGCCCTGTGTCATTGCTCTGCCCCTGCTATCAGCTCTTCCCAACACTGCTTGTTTAATGGCCCTGTGATCGTTCTCCAGTGTTTCTTAATTAGGTTTGGGTGCTTTTAAAGTTCTCTGCACAAAGTCATGCTCTCGCAGGGTGGCCAGTTTTAAGAGCTTTTGCTAAACTGCTAATACTGCTGCATGAAATGAGCTCTTTTCCCTCCCTTGACAAGTTCCTAAGGCATCTCTTCTCAGCCCAAGAGCTTCATATAGTGTTTCTGAAATACAACAACTCCCACATTGGCCTAGTTTTCTTTGTTAGAATTCATATGCTTTTACGTATACAGGTGCTCCCCTAGTTCCGATGGGCCGACTTATGATTTTTCGAAATCACGATGACGATCCCGATGCGCTAAAAATTGTAACATATTTAGCAAATGTTTAAACTTCGCGGGCAGGCATCAGGGGCAGGCCAGTGTAACAACGTATGATGTACGTGCACGTGCAGACGTTCGGACGACACCCGGAAGTATGCGGATGACACCCGGAAGTACGCGGACGATGCATGGATCACTCGTTTCGCGCGTTGCCACGCTCTCCTGCAACTCCCAGAGTTACGTTGTGTATCGGTGTACTGTCCAGTGCATTACCGCGGGGTTTTTTTTGTGCGCTTCAAGAGCTAATTTCAATTCAAAAGCAGGTCTTCTACAGGAAAAGACTCCTAGGTAGGCTAGGCTAAGCTAGGCTGAGATACCTAAGCTAGGCTAAGTGGTTCAACATGTGATATTTTGGACTTACGGTGGGTGTGGCGGAACGCCTCTCCATCCTACCTTGAGGACTCCCTGTACAAAATCAACCCTGATGGACAAAAACAGGCTTATTTGACTTAATCGGGATACTTTGTGGGCGCTCTCACACCTATTAGTCCATTTTTTCTGAACTGAGCCTGAATCAGAGCAAAATTGGCACTTTGATATTTGGTGTGGTCTGGCTTCACGCTCTAATAAAGCAAATTAAACGAACCAAAAGAAATCGAATGCTTTGTTCCACACTTCAGTGTGCTGGCTGTGTTCTCACGTGCCTAAACGGACCCGATCGGAAGGTCAAACGTAATAAACACTGACCGTGAAACTGCACTATATCACCTTTTTCAAAATAACGGCTGGTGTTTAGCTTACTTCAGTCCATGGTTGATGACTGCTGACGTCTGAGAAGTAACCTCCATAACATGACATCCTCAAATGCATTGAAATAAAATGCTTTAACACGTATATATTTCACGTCCTAATATGTAACCACGCAAAAACATTCCTTTCCATATTCCAGAAATAACATGCATTCCACTTGATCTGATTTTGCAGAGGCTTCAGCTAAATATAGGGGTCAAGGTTCGTTCCTGAATTAGCCATCCTAAACAAAATAGCGACGAAACTAGCAGCAGAGGCCTTGTTATGCTTTTGGAAAATGAATCCTCAGTCCGACAGAGCTGAAAGTTTCCAAGGGGTGTCCGAATAGAACCATGAAGGAGGAGGACATGGAGAGAAACCGAGAGCAGTTGTCATTTCTTCCTTCAGCTTGCCATCTGCTTTGCCAGTTTCTGTGGACGCCACAGGAAGTCCCCAAACGCCAGCCTTGCTCCAAAGCAAGGGACCGTTGGAGAGCTTGGTGGCATGGGTACAAGATAAACTAAATGTGGGCTAAAAAATAAGGCGAGAATCCCTCAGGATGTGACGCTAGCCCAGAGCCTGGATGATCGAATCAGGCCGACACAAATAGTAATGCAAGTAGGCAGCGTATGCCCAGCTTTGCATCGCGCTGCATTTTTCAAATGGATTTATTTATTTATTTGTTTATTTTTCTGTACAGTAGAAAGAAAACCAAGTCTGCGGCACAAAAAGGAAACGGAAAGGAAGATGGACTGACGAGGACGTTTATGTCAACTGGACAGAGCGCCGAGGATGAGCGGCAAGAACGAAGGAGCTCCAGCGTCAGTTGAAATGAGAGAAAGAGGGGCTCTGAAAGGTGAGCTAGAGAGGCAGAGTTTATTAATAGGCTTCGCTGATGATCTCTCTCACCTCAATCCCATCAATAAGAAAAGCTCAAGCTTGCCCCCTAGTGTTTCTGGGATTCCCTAAGGACTTCAGATCAAATAACAGAAATAATAGATGACCTCGTTTACCAGCAGTGTGGGATTATGCAGATAACGCGCTACACACGCAGATGATTTAGACGCCTAGGTTAAACTTGCAGTAGATCTCAGCCTCTTGAGAACCAAAGACCTTATTATTAAAAATGAAAAAAGAAAAAAAAAAAATCTTGATTACAAACTCCTGCTTTTGGTGCATTGTAGCTAAATCCGGATCATCCTTTTTTATATTAGGTGAAACTGGGAAATGCTAATAATGCCGAGAGTTGACCTGAAAACATTTTAAATTATGTTTACGCGTATAAAAAAAGAAAAGAAAGGAAAAAGAAATTAGTCAATACAAGATCAGGTCAGAAAATGGAAAAAAAACCCAAAAAAACAAACCAAAACAAAACAGGAGCTGTGCTTTGCTGTTAATCTGGGCGTCTCCTGGTGTTATGCATGCCTAGAGTTGCTCTTCCTCCAAAAATCCACAGCTTCACAAATGCTACCTTGGATTTCAGAAGCATGAGAAGGGCTGATGCAGACGTTTTACGGAGTGAGCCATCTGTGTGTTTTAGTCTCGGTGGAGCTGGCTAAAGGAGAGCAGCAGGAACAGGACGGACCACAGCTCATTAGAAAGGCAGAGAGAGAAACAGCAGGTTGCCTCCCTCACTTTCTCTCTCGCTCACTCTCTCTGTTCTGTCTCGCTCACTCCCTTTCTTCAAAATAAATAAATAAATAAGAAATACAAAATAATCGCCATTTACATCCACCGACATGACTCCAACAACTCCACTGTTTTCCATTGCGAACCCCTGCTTACTGCTTTTTTTGGGCGCACTTGCTCATACCCTGCCTGGATTGGATAAAGCGCTGGGAATCATGGCTAGCACAGTTTTAATATCAGAGCTCTGCCTTCAGGCCAGTGTTAGCGGGAGTTGCATTTATAAGCTACATCTACCCTCATTCCTGCAGGAGGCTACCAATATGGGGGAGCGAATAATTCAATTATGAGCTGATCTGTCCAGAAAACCATACACTGCCCATCAGTGAGTCTTGGCTACCTATTATAAGTAACAGCACGGTGGTGTAGTGGTTAGCACTGTCACCTCATAGCAAGAAGGTCCTGGGTTCGATTCCTGGGGTCGACCTGGGTGCCTTTCTGTGTGGAGTTTGCACGTTCTCCGTGTCCGTGTGGGTTCCCTCCGGGTACTCCGGTTTCCTCCCACAGTCCAAAGACATGCACACAAGGGATTAGGCTAATCGGTTACATGTGCGTGTGAATAGGTGTCTGTCTCCGTGTGTCGCCCTGCGGTGATTGACGACCCGCCTCTCGCCCAAAGTCAGCTGGGATTACCCCAACCCGCCCCCCCCCCATCCCTCCCGTGACCCTGATGAGTGAGTAAAACATCTGGAGGGCAAGCTTTCAGTAATTAAACAATGATAAACCAGAATTTTATCCACTTATAGTTACATTTAATGTTGTTGGGTGTTCAAAAAATAAAATAAATAAATTAAATAAATAAAAAAGTCAGTTCCCGTTAGCTCTTATGTTCCAGCAGCTGTAAACAGCCATTTTTTTTAAACCTCTCTTGAAGTTAAGACAAAATATTAAAAAAAAAAACAAAAAAAAACTAAAAACAAAACAATAAAAAAAATAGATTTCTCATGTGACCGAGAAACTGGAAAGCGCTTGGATTATGCATCACTAACCCTGGGATGGTTACAAAATGCTACAGATTCCTTCCATCAATGTTAAATAAGCATCTTCGTATAGAAAACTTCACATCCCTGATGACACACACTTCATTCCTGCCATCACACTAAGGGAACCCCACTAACAGAGGGAATGCACCATGGGTCCGGTCATCGGGACTAAACACGGCACGTGTGACGGCATTCATCCGACGTCATGACATGGTAATATTTCGCCCTCTTTAAAATAAAAGTTTCATACCGCAAGTACCTTTTATTTTTTTTTTACCATGAGATATATGCGGAAATGACTTGGAAATGATTACAATAAAAGGCTACACCCATTCCGTTTTCTAGAAGATCGTGTGCAAGACATCTTAAAAGCCTAAGATATACATGTTTTATGTCTTACCCAAAGTCTTTGTGCATGGAGCGAGCATAATACAGAATACTACATCAAGGATGCTTGGTTAGATGAAGCCTTTCCATCCTGTGAACCCACATAAACAACTTCATGGCCTCTGGTTGTTTTGTTAGCTTGTTAGGAAAGAGTTTCTGTGGTTTAATCTCTACAGTGGCGGTTCTGTGGTCGAATATTGATCGACTACACACCCTTAGTGAGAGTGATCCTTCATAAACCCACACTGCTCTCTCTGATGGGCTTTGACTGATGATCAGTGTCATTGTGCCCAAGAGGACGACACCAGCTGCATCCGCCACTCTTGCCCCTTTCCTCATCCCATTCATCATCATACTCAGTGGGGCCCAAGCAGATCCTTCCTCTTTGCTCCCCCTGTCTTTGCCTCAAGTGACCATTGGTTGAGATTGGCAGTGATGTAGAGTCCATGTACTTTAGGTTTATTTATTGACGCAAAGACACGTCTTTAACTAAGCTTATAGGTCACTGTGTCCCCTGAGCCAGAGGCAGTGGGGGGAAGGAGGGGAGGCTAGCAGGGAGTCATTTATGGGTGGAAGCCTTCGTTCCAGCTGTCAATACCTAATTGTGGAATGACATTCATCTGCATTAGCAAGAATTTCCTTTTACATGATAAGAACATGGGAGTGAAGTAGATTAGGTCCTAAGGCAGTAATCAAACCCATCAATAACTTTGACGTTTTCTTTGATCGTTTTATAATCACCATGCTTGTTCTTCTGTCTTTTTATATGTCTTGTGGTTCTAGATTTTGGTTTTTGGTTTTTTTCACATTAGCAAGGTTTGCTTCTGATTCTTAACAGGTTACGGCAGACTTTAGGAAGCAGTGTGTCCAAAATGGTGTGGATTCAACCACAACTTTCATACATCAGTGTGTTCAGAGTACAGGGGACTTAATGCGTTCCGAGACTCCGTTCGTGACCCGATTTGTTCGCGACCCGAATCAATTCCCCCAATGAAATGAATGTAAATACAATGAATGGGTTTCAGCCTCAAAAACATGTTTTTAAAGTGTATTATGGGTTTATGTGTGGCAATAAAACATAGAATAAAATTAAAA
>JAQMCW010000014.1:13198520-13211571 GCA_030068335.1 Chrysichthys cranchii | reverse complement strand
GACAGGGGAATCCCCCTACCCATGTTTGGTATCGTTGTGAAGCGTAGTTCCTCTACTTCCTGATAATACACATGGAAATCCTGATGACGCCTTTATGAACCAATGGGAAGTGAGTTTCCAAACCCCATTAGACGTAAACGAGAGTGGCTAGTTGCTAGGCGGTCATTTTTTGTCCGATTTCAACAAACCACGCCTCATTTCGAAGGTCTTTAGACGGACAATGCGGAAGTAACAATAGCTCACTTTTCAAAATTGCCTCATTCCGACTCATTATGCCAACACGGGTCACAATTATATTTACCATGACCACATTTTACCATTTCTTTCCCATGATATCCGCTCATTCCGTCATTTTAGTGAAATCATGGCCGTGTTTGAACAACTCTTTCCCTTATTTTAGGTCCAAATGTGTACCCCTGATAACGTTTTCATAATGATTTCTTTCCCTTTCACGAGCGAGGCTCCGTTCTAAAGTGCTCCCTGGAATTCGAGAATCTCTGCGTTCGTGATTCGCCAACATCAGGCCTGCAAGAACAAACATTTACTCCTCGGCTACATGTTTGTGTTTCGGGGTTTTCCTGTCGGAAAGCGACTAGCTTCTTCCATTTCATGGCAAGATTTTGCTAACTGCAGTTTTCACAGACAAATCTTGGAAATGATATGATTATTTCAGGCCTGGAGGATTTAAGAGCGATAATTCCACACTATGGCGTAGGGTTTTTATCTAAGCCAATAAATATCCACTGAGCTGGATTAAAGCGACAACGATAGCGGCAGCTTGGAGTAGCGTAGCGATGATGAACTCTTCACTCAAGTCTTTAACAAGGTGCTAATGCACCGCTGCGCAATTACGAGTGACAAAGTGTCACTGCATGTGCATTAGTGAATGCTTTCAGGACATGGTGAGAAAAAGCCTCAGCTATAGATAGAGAAAGCGAAAGATGGAAGAAAAATCAAATGGAGATCCATGCCCAAGTCATGTTTATTCAAACCGTAACACCAGTGCTATCACAAAGTAAAAAGATCTAATGTTTTACTCCATGAAAAGTCTACACTAAGCCACAGAATCGGCCCTTTCTGTTTTGATGCGGTTTCTTATTTCCTCTAAAGCCTCACGCAGCCCGGGGTGTCTTTGTGATCGTATCTTAAACCGCCGCGCACCACTTGGCTGAGTAAATTCTCGTGTGTCTCTTGGCGATTTACTGCATGGGAGAAAAAGAGATTGTGACAAAAGACACGTTCGCGCCGTCCAAGCTCTGCGCTCGGCTCTTCTCGGTGTGAAAACAGATCTGACGCTCTCCAATCTGCAGGCACCGAGAGCCGACTGTGCCGCGGCCGAATCAACAGAAGACATTTGCAGCGTTTTACTGCTGAGAGGATATTACAGATACAGGGGCTTTACTTGGACAGGTTTTAAGCCTTACGATGGCAACGTCGAACGTCACCATGCAGCGTTACCTTTGCATCAAAAGCGTGCTTGAAGATCTCACAGAGGGTCTTGGCATAGTCCTGCGATTTCCCCGTCTCGGTTGCGAACAATATGGTGGCCTTGACTCGCTTTGCCATGGCCTGACCCATCAGCTTAGCCGAGAACTTCACAGCCCTACACAAAACACACAGACGAGGACAATAATGCGGGGAGGAAATGACTGGATTTCTCTCCTCGAGATAAGCAAGATAAGCTCTTTTCAGATAAATGTTTCATGTTCCATGGGCGGGATTAACTTGACCGCTGACCTGACCTCAAGCTTGTCACCAAGGAAACCACTTAGATCTGTAAAATAGGTCCAGACTTTCAATATGGTTTATATCACAGTGCTGCTGAAGTCTCGATTCTGGTGTTGAAGGTGACAAGACTGATGAGTGAATGGCAAATCGCAGGTTTATGTAAATGTACTTGTTCTGATATGTTATTGTTTCTATAGTAACACCTCTTTCACAAGGACACACACGGCCGATGTTCGACATAATCCAAGCGTCATAATTAATGTTTTTAAATGTTCTGTTTTGTTTTTATTTTTAAATACATATCATACACGGGTGGCATGGTGGCTTAGTGATTAGCCCTGTCGCCTCACAGCAAGACGGTCCTGGGTTCGATCCCCGGGGTCGACCTGGGCGCCTTTATGTGTGGAGTTTGCATGTTCTCCCCGTGTCCTTGTGGGTTTCCTCCAGGTACTCCGGTTTCCTCCACCGTCCAAAAATACGCACAGAGGGGATTAGGCTAATCGGCTCCTCTAAATCACCCGTAGGTGTGAATGTGAGTGTGAATGGTTGTCTGTCTCTGTGTGTCGCCCTGCTGTGGATTGGTGACCTGCCCAGGGTGTAACCCCACCTCTCGCCCAAAGTCAGCTAGGATTGGCTCGAGATTCCCCCCGCGACCCTGAACAGGATTAAGCGGCAGAAGACGAATATACACATAAAAGCATATGATTCTTTACAGGGTGAGCTTTTCTGCAAGATGTTTATTCGGTATTTTTGGAAGGAGTCTCCAGTTTGTGCGTTACAGTTCATTAGGATTTTTTCTCCTTATTAACTTCAAGTGAGGTGAGAAAAAAAAAGAAAGGCTAGTGAGAAATTACGTTTTCTACCCATGTTATAGTTCTACTTCTGTGATTAGTACAGTCGATCCTCTCATCTACGGACACTATATTAACGGATATCGGATGCAACGGACAAAATCCGCTGGTCTGAATACATAATCCGTTAGCCAGACTGTCCGGTATGAAAGTTTAAAAATCCCGGGTGTGGCGATCTGAGTCCTGTAATTCACCAATGGGCGGTTGCGGTGGCGTGCGTGCATGCTACTAGATGTTTACAAGCGTCGGTAGAGCTGTGGTCTTTGTGAAGCTACACTGTTTTTTCGGTGATTATTTGGTGTTTTTCACTGTTTTTCTGCCCAGTGCCGTCAATATGCCACCCAAAGATCAGTCTAGTGGGAAAAGAAAGCGTCTCAATCTTAGTATTGGCCAGAAATTAGAGCTCATTAAGAAGTCTGGGGTTTCTGAGGAGTATGGTGTGAACACACATAAGGGAAATGACCTTTACAATTGTATTTACATCTTTATTTACATTAGGATTTAATGTCCTTACCTGTTTATGTTGGTCGTTATGCTGCTTGTCCTGTGTACAGTACTTGGGGAGCACTTTTATGGACCTTAGAGGGGTTTTTCCTTGGATTTCCACTATTTTAACCCCCTCCCACACACACCCCCTTCACATCATCAGACTATTCACGCCAACGGACAACCTCTCCCTCCAATTAGTCCGTTAATGAGAGGATCGACTGTACCTTATAATGCTAGTTATGCCGTTTTCCCAATGTTTCCAGGACCTGAGCCGATCGCTTACGGCAGAGGTTCTTAAACTATGGGTCGCGACCCAAAAATGGGTCGCGATGCTCCCCAAAATGAGTCGCGAGGGCATGCCAAAAAAAAAAACAACACTTTTCTTAGAGAAAGAACATCCCCCGCCCCGGTTGGCAAAATTTAACAGCGCACCCCCCCCCCGAAAGAACCTGAATGACAAGTGAGCAAACATCACTGTGTGTCTTTGTATACCTTAAACAGGTACTTAAAATGTTTCCCTTTATTTCAGACAACATTCTCACTCCATACACTATGTCATATCAACAGGAATCCTTTCTTTAACAGTGATGCCACCACAAAGATTCATCTTCTAACATCCTGCATGTAATTACGGTAATTAACGCAAAGTGGGAGTCCAAATAAAAAAGAAAAGAAAGACCTGATTAGGCCCTTGGAGATGATTGAGTGGTGGTTCACTTCCTCACCTTCCGCCACCATTGCAATGTGGTGCAGGAAAAAAAACAAAAAAACGTGCTCACTCTCAGAGGAAACTTGTCTCAAAGGAAGTGGCTGTCAATCATAATCACAATCAAATGGCCAATCAAGGCTGGGGAAGGATGAGCGACGTGGCTTTGAGGCATACGGTACAAAACAGTTTACATCATTGCGTTTATAAGGGGAAAAAAACCAGGAACAAAATGGAAATGTTGACACGCGCACTCACTTGGCGAGCTTCTTAAAGCCGATCGCTCTTTTCTTGGTGGGCGTGCCGTTCACGCCTTTCCACACGTGAGTGTTCCAGGGTTCTGGCTGCAGACAGAAATATAATAATCATTCATCAGCAGTGAATTTGTGTCCTACTCAGGGGGTGTTACTGGTCTATCCTGGCCCAAGCCGTACACTCACCAGTATGAATCAGTGAATCATTGTGGAATGAATCAATCGACCCTTTCAGACATGCAGGGTTTTGTTTTGTTTTTTTTACACAGTTTTTCTGCTTTTTTGTCCATTATATACACTGATTCAAGTGCGTAAACAGCATTAGTACATAAATATTTATTAACTGTGGTACAGCCTGCTATCCCAGAAAGGATTTAAATACAAACTGGACCATTTGGGTCAAAACGGGTTGTTAATAATGATAATAATAATAATAATAATAATAATATGTGGTTTTAAACTAGACAAAAAACGCACTTGGTTCTTTGACATAAAAAAGACTTTATGTCACAAATAGATCATACAAATACTATACAATAGATGCAAATACAAATAGGCACAAATAGATAAAAGAATGAAATGAAAAAGATTAACAAAAAATGTATCCAGACTTTTTAAAAACAATTAGACAATTTATATATTAAACAAAAGTTCATCATAAAATCAGAAAACGATATTAGAAAATGAAACAAGAAAACATTATGATAAATAAATAAATAAATAAAAAGCCAATGCTACAGTATATGAAATTGCAAAGTCTTTTTTTCTCTCAAATTATTATTATTATTTTTTTTACCAGGAAATGTTCAAATGTTACAGGATTTCCAGACGTTAAACCTTCGCTAGGTTTCCATGCACAAAATATTCTGGGGGGGTTTTTTCTCCAAAAAAAAATGTAACACTATTATCTTACTAAGCTGTTGACATGGCTAATGAAAATGATTATTCCCCTAAAATCTCCTTGACATCCGGCCGTGGACTTGCGTCTCTGCCTTAGCCTTGCAAACTGTTGTCTAGTTGGTTTGTGCATGACGGCAAGAAGCTGTGTGTGATAAACCTACATAAACAACCCAGCTGACGTGAGTATTTTGAATGTGCTCTATACATGTCTAAAGAATGCTCTTAAAACTAGAATAATATTGGTATATCCCTCAGAATAAGGCAAAATTCAGAATGTCCAAATGGTACATGCTGTTTACACTTACACACAGAATATTATTATTATTATTATTATTATTATTATCATTATTATTATTATTAGTGTGCTTGCTTTGCAGGCACACTACTGTTCTTTTTAAGTTTTGTTATTCTTATTTTTTATTATTCCGTTCACCCGTTTTTTCGGCCCCCTACTCCTCCTAGGGCTTTTGAGCTAAAGACACCGTTCCAACTCTGAGACGTCCGTGCCGATCCGGGCATGGTGGCTTGTTCAAATGGCTATGTTACCCCTTGCCATTCGTTCGTTATTCCTGTTTTTCTGTGAAATTCCGAGAAAAACCGGTGCTCTCTAGGACCTTGAGGAATCATTTGTGTGCTTTTCCACGAAATTCCGTGACAAAACCGGTGCTCTCTAGGACCTTGAGGAGTTATTAGTGTGCTTCCTGGTGCTGGCAACATTTGAGCAAGCACACTTTTCATTTTCTCTGCGAAAATGCAGTCTAGTTGTTATTATTATTATTATTATTATTATTGTAAAAGTGTGTTGCAAAGAAAAGGACCTTTTACAGAATTATCGATTTCTTAGGATATCAGAAACTTCAGAGTGCTGGCAGGAAAAAAATGACAAAGGTTTTGTTATTATAGCTGGTCAAAGACATACGTCAAGACTTTTCTCTGTCCTGGCCCGGAGGTTAGGGAACAGACATCCCTCTGGCAATGCAAACAGCTGAGTCACTGTGTCTTCAAACGATACGTTACTGATGGAGACTCGAAACCCTTATGTAAGACATGTTATATAAAAACGTCTGCTAAATGCTGCAGTCTACACTGTGCTTACCTGGTATTCGAAGGAAGGTGTGAGGCGGTAGTTGAGCATCTCCTGGTGGAAGACGGGCGTTACGCTGCCCGACATCGGAGGGACGATCCACACCCAGTCAGCTGGGCATCCACCTCTCGCCCGGAACTCGTTCTCCATATGCTTCATGAAGGACTCTGTGGCCGAGTGATGGTCCACGATGGTCACCTTGGCCATCTGTATATGTGAAATTATGACAGAGAAGATATCTGAATTATGATACAATGATAATAACTGAATTATTCTGAATTATGTTTCGGACGCCCAGGCTTATCTGGCAATAAAATGTCCTGTGCTACATGTTTTATAGAACTTATTCATCACAGATAAATTAATGACCAGACTTCGGATTGGTGTAGAGACCGAACAGCAAAATATATGATTGGTTAAAAGGTCTCGTGTCTCTGTAGTTTCTACTACAACTAAATTGCACTTAAAACAGCGAATGGATATTACTGACAGATCTCTGTGACATGATGCAGAGTTTCCAGGACAAACAATTCCTAAACTAAGCAATATGCAAGACATGATCTTTCATGGTGCAGGTGCCATCACTGACATTCCTTATGCATCATCAAATGATAAGCTCCATATAACTCACCCCCACTTCATATGACTTCACCTTAAAGAGTACAAATTTGTTAAGACTTTATAAACCCCATCTCCAATCCATCCTCAACAGCACCTGGTAACTGTGGAGAACAGCGATATTGATCTCCACCAGCGCCTGGTCTTTCCACAGAGAGGAAGTCTTCCTGGTGTCTAACCCCATCATGGTGGCTACTTCCTGTTAAAACAAGAAGGGGTGCATGGTTTATAAACGTCGCTCTCTTGTACTCTTTCTAAAGTGTTTTTACTAATTTCACTTTGTAGAACTTTGTAGAAAAGCACCACCCGAATAAGGCTGTAGCAGTGCGAGCGATGAATCTGTTTAATGACGATGCAATGTCGCATTTCCGCCAAATCCTCAAAAGGAGGCAAAAGCAGCGATCCTTGGATAGTTTCCTTGTTAAAGTCAAAAGTAAATGTCCTCTCCCCTCTCCCTCACACCAGCCACGAGTCTTTTTAAAGGTAAAGTGCAGGTTATGCTGTTGTTGTCAGGTGTGCTGGGGTTGAATAACAAGAAACAGAAACTTAGTCCGAACCGGAGAAAGCAAGCACGGTTACAGAGAGGTTTGGCAAGAGCGCGGAAAATGGTAACTAGTGCTCTGCGACCTTGGCGTGTTTGCGTGAGTCTTTTTATAGCTCCCACAATCAGTCCCAATCCAGTACACCTGTCGACACCCACGTGACGCGCCGTGGCGTTGCGGAGGAAAACAAGTAGTCTTTAGCGCGCGAGTTCTCTGATATGCGCCGCTATTGGGAGTGCTCAGAACAGGTGCGCTCCACGCACGCTCTGCGTGGGCAAATTCGTGACAGTTTTATGTATTTTTACTTTATATTTTGCATTATATTTCGTCATTTTTATATAAATATTTCTGGGTTGTGGAACGAATTATCTGAGTTTCCATTATTTCTTATGGGGAAACCCGCTTTGACATACGAGTGCCTTGGATTACAAGCACGTCTCCAGAACGAATTATGCTCGCAAGCCGAGGTTCTGTAATTTGTACTTGTGTTTTTAGGGCGCTGTGTTAGGTCATTACATTGTTTGGGCAAAGTGGGCGTTGTAAAAATTGTAAAACGTGTGCAAGGACTACTTCTAAGCGTTTTTGCATACTTATGCCTACTGTTATAAGGTATATGGCATCCTCTATCTATCTATCTATCTATCTATCTATCTATCTATCTATTTATGTCAGGCGTTATAATGAATTATTCATTCAGCACAACATATTACATTACGAACACAGGATTTGCAGGAAGGTATTTTCCTCTCCACTCAAATAACCCGATAAATCTGTTATCATTGCCATCATTCTGTGCTCAATCATACACAAAGGTAGTGGACAGTAATGCGAACACAGGTGGGTGTTGCGTAACTTTCCATAAACTTCTTCACTTCCTCCTCCACATAATGGTTATGGAAATGAGCGCTCTGAGCCTGAAAGGAGCGATGCGTCATAAATGCGTTACTTTTTTAAACAATGCACCTCAAACTACCTCTCATTTCAACACGCTCGCTTTCTGACAATTCGCCGTAAGCGATCGGCTCAGGTCCCGGACGCATTAGGAAACAGCATAACGAGCATTTTAAGGTACTATTCACAGAAGGAGAACTATATCACGAGTGGATACAGTCGGCAGGATAATTCTGCTATAAAATCTATATAAGATAATAAATAAACGCCTGCATCTGTGAATATGGTTTGCTGATGTAACGCGTGAGCCCTGGGAAATGATGCAGTATTTAACCCATCAGCTTTATTTTATGTTCGCCTGCTTTAATATAAGGTCACGGTTTAATCAGAAAAGTATGAATAATGAATTATAATGGTCGCGTTACCATATTTCTCAATTAGCATATTGTACCCTGCAAATGGGTTACGATAATAGAAAATCAACCACTGTCATTATGCTAACGACAGCCGTGTGGGATAATATTAGATTTAGTTTAACTGATATTCATAATACAGAGTGCTGCATTAGGCATAATAATAGCTAATTAGAGTGTGTAAATGTGAGGTTCCACGGCCTCAGGCTATAGAGATTAGTACCTCTAAGATGTTGTAGCGCGAACCGTCACAGAAGTCCCGGACGCCGATTTCGGTACCCATGTACCATCCGCTGAAGGGGCAGGCGGGGAACTCCAAGCCACCGATTTCCAAGAGCATGCTAGCCACAGCAGGCAAGCCGTACCACTTCAGATTCAGCTCCTTGAACCATTCGAACCTGGATGATGGAAGGAAAGGAGGTTTAGATAATTCAGGATTCATTTATTAAGGTGTGGTGTGGTGGCCGTACGGCAAGAAGGGCCTGGGTTCGGTTCCTGGGATCGGCCTGGGTGCCTTTCTGTGTGGAGTTTGCATGTTCTCCCCGTGTGGGTGTGGGTTTCCTCCAGGTACTCTGGTTTCCTCCTGCAGTCCAAAGACATGCACAGAGGGGATTAGGCTAATTGGCGACTCTAAATTGGCCGTAGGTGTGAATGTGCGTGTGAATGGTTGTCGGTCTCTGTGTGTCGGCCCTGCGGTGGATTGGTGACCTGCCCAGGGAGTAACCCCACCTGCGCTTGGGCAAGTTCACATATTTGACGATACATGGAAATAATCCATCAGCTTCGAATTAAAATTATGGTGAGTTAGTTTCTTTATTTCAATTGCACCCAGGATAAAGTGCATTATAAAAACACCCCCCCACCCACCCACCCATGCATTTTCATGCCAAACTATTTTCTCTTCACTTCACTTCATCCACACCTCACCAGTTCTTCATTGTCTCCAGATTTTTTGCTTTTTCAGATGCTGCTGCACTCCCAAGCTAAAATTTTCTATTGCGGTAGACACGAGTCAAAACAACCTCCACTTCCTTCTCTGAGGCACGGGCTCTCCTGTCACGGATTTGTCTGCATTTTATGCGCTTTTAGCGCTCTCTGTGAGCGTTCCCTTTTATGGACTTTGTGGGTGTCACTAAATGTGAATCAGTTGTAGTGTGAACTCGCTTCACTTTGGGTGATGATGGCATTTCTCAACAAATGCAAATAAAAAACAAACAAACAAAAAAAAGAATTTCCGTTACGTTTGAATTTTACGTTATAAGTGTAGCCTGTGAAAATAATTATACACGACTTTACCGGTAGATTATCGAATGAATCATTCGAAGGGGTGATCATCACTCTATCGGCTGCAGCAAGCGGTTCAATGAAAATGGCGAATAAAGATGGAGAGAGGTGGCAACCTTGTCTGGTTCCCTGGTGAAGCGTGAAACTTTGTGAAGTGACCTCATTTGTGGTGATTGTGGCTCTGGGTGAAGTGTACAGTGTTTGTATCCAATGGATGAACGACTCTCCGAAACCCATTTTATGTAGAATGCTGAATAGAAATGTCCAGATAACTTCATCAAATGCCTTTTCTGCATCAAGTGATATTAATATTGTTTTGGAACGGTGTTTTTTGGCGAGACTTATTAAATTGAATAATCTGCGAGTGTTGTATAATCGGCAGCATTTCTAGTTTTGATGAAATCGGTTTTGGTGAGGATGGGTTCATGTTGGGATAACTTTTTCTCTTCTAGTGGCTAGGGCTTTAGTGAGTATTTTGAGGTCTGTCTTTATTAATGAGAGTGGACGATAATTTGAGGGGTGGGTTGGCTCCTTGTTGGGTTTTAATACGAGAGGCATAACGGCAGTATTCACGTCTCTTGGTATATTGGAGGCTGCTTTCATTTCTGTAGTTACTCTGTGGTATAGTGGCGACAAAATGTGCCAGAAGTGTTTATAATATTCCACTGGACATCCATCGGGTCCAGGTGATTTATTATTTGGCGTTTTACTGAGTGCTTTATGGAGTTCATCAATGGGCTTCATCGGCATGGTGATGCAATTAGCAAGAGATTTGCTAATACGTACAGCTTTGGTCCGGGATACCTGAAAAGACGACTTAAACTCCACCTTTCTGTATGGGGATTAAAATAATAATAATAATAATAATAATAATAACAATAATTATAATAATAATAAAAAGATCATTGAAAAAGAAAAATGCCATTTGCCAACAGATGCATTAAGCACACCCAAATTAGCACCTTAATTTAAATATCCCGTTGTTTACTACTTCATCTTGCAGGAATTCACTACTTTGTCTTAATTTGCCATCACTAAATGCATTTACCGTGAGCCGTGCCAAAGCTTTCATTATCGCTCTACCAGCACCTGCAGGATTCTCAGGTGTTTGCACATGTGGCCAAATTGGCCTCTGGCTGCTTTTGAGCCCAGAAAAGCTCCTCACTAGCTAGACAGCTCAACATTTCCAACCTCGCTCTGCCAAAGTGCTGCATTACACCTGGCTACAAATTGTTTCTTCACTACTTAATGATGATAAGAGATGAGATTTCATGATGGTGATTATGAACCACAGCTATAAACGGCGAGTCTCCACAGAGGTTCGGGAACGTTTTAAGGAAGCAAGGAATTCCAGACCGGTACTGAATATGGAGCTCCTGTACTGACCCTTACATAACACAACAGAAGAAAAGGACTCTCTGTGATGACCAGATCATTTCAAAACCACAACAAATTGTCCAAAACGTAACAATTTCAAAAGTGATGCTCTGCTTTAATGTTTCGCTGTTATCAGTAAGATCATGGCCTCCACTCTGCTTTCCCATTTGCATCCCAGTTTCCCAGACAATGAACACCATGCGGTCATGTGATTTTTGTTTCGATCCAATCTCCGCGCCTGATTTGTTGTCCGAGTGTGTTCACCTGTCACATGTCTGTCCTCAATTGGTTCTTCTCTGTATCTCATCACATAATCCTTGTAGTTCCTGGGGATCTGCTGATTAGCATCTACTCTGGAGCAGGAGCTAAAAGGGTTCCTGAAACTACAACCCAGGAACCAACATCAGCCTTGGTTCCTTTGATAGACATGTACATTATGTGGATAAAAAAAAAAAGGTTTTGGTTTTTTTTTTGTGTTAATGGATTTCTGAATAATGAAATGTTATTGATTCTTTCATTGCAGAGGAAAAAAGACTCTGAAATGGACCAAACAATGGCAAGGAAAGTCCCGTATCTCCTGCGGTATTTCCATGTCTAGGTATTGCTGATATAACCGTTAAGGTTTGCACGTTTTAAGTGTTCCAATTTCAAAGGCCACCTATTTCACCTAGGTAATCTGTGCCTTTGTTAATTAATTAATTAGTTAATTCAACACAATTCGTTGGGACACTGACATCGTAGCATCATAGCATGCTCTCCCCATTATCCTGGAATCCTCATTCAGGGAAAATTCAAAGTCAGAATGAAAGACCCCAGCACAAGTCAGACTAGACCCGTGATGAACCCACAATTGCATACGTAGGTGGTTCACTTACTCATTTTCATTCTGGTTATATTTAATAAAACATACTGGTTAGCCCTGTCGCCTCACAGCAAGAAGGTCCTGGGTTCGATCCGCGGGGTTGACCTGGGCGCCTTTCTGTGTGGAGTTTGCATGTGTCTGTGTGGGTTTCCTCCCACAGTCCAACGACATGCACAGAGGGGATTAGGCTAATTCGCTACTCTAAATTAGGGGTCCCCAACCACCGGGCCGCGGACCGGTACCAGTCCATGGGTCTTTTGGTACCGGGCCACGAAACAATAATAATCTTTCTGAAATTTTTAGTTATTTTCAGTTTTTTCATGGGTCTCTTATTTTGAAAAATTCTACTCTGGTCGCATCACTGCATGTGACTCAGAGAACGCAGCGGTTCCATCGCACCACTTTACGCCCCCCACATCGTCGCCCCCCCGTCCCGTCCGTCTACATCGCCGCCGCAACCCCCCCCCCCCTCCGGTCCGTGCAAAATATTCTAACACTAAACTGGTCCGTGGCGCAAAAAAGGTTGGGGACCCCAACTCTAAATTGCCCAAAGGTGTAAATGTGAGTGTGAATGGTTATCCGTCTGTGTGTGTGTGTGTGTGTGTGTGTGTGTGTGTGTGTGTGTGTGTGTGTGTGTGTGTGTGTGTGTCGACCCTGCTATGGATTGGCGACCAGCCCAGGGTGTACCCCGCCTCTCGCTCAAAGTAAGTTGGGATTAAGCGGCAGAAGATGAATAAACATGAATAATAATAAACAATCAGAATACGAGAGATTTGGCTAATCTGGTAATGACCTCCACCTGTCATGTTTACCCCCACTTTGCTTTCCAGTTTCCGTGAACACCACGTTATCACATGTGAGTGTTTTGGGTTTTGTTAGTCTTGTCTCAGTCCTTGTTCTGGTATTGATTTGTTCCCCTATTGTGCTCACCTATTCTGTGTCACTCCTTGATTAGTTTTGCTTCGTATACAGTACACAGTGGTGCTTGAAAGTTTGTGAACCCTTTAGAATTGTCCACATTTCTGCTTAAATATGACCTGAAACATCATCAC
>JAQMCW010000014.1:13028798-13040213 GCA_030068335.1 Chrysichthys cranchii | reverse complement strand
CTTCAGCGGCGGCTGTCTGTAGCCGGAGCTCAGTATTTGTGTAGTGGGGTGTCGCGGCTGGACGGAGCTCAGACACAGTGCTGCTGCCTCCACCAGGTGCGGATCTCTCTGACAAACTCTCTTTTGACAGAAATGTGATTTTAAATGAAGTCTTCATTGAGAGTGTGAGTGTGGTCTTCTACAGGAAAAGACTCCTAGGTAGGCTAGGCTAAGCTATGCTAAGATACCCAAGCTAGGCTAAGTGGTTCAACTTGCAATATTTTTGACTTACAATTGGTGTGGCGGAACGGCTCCCCATCGTAACTTGAGGGCTATCTCTATTAGTTTTTGCTCCAAAAGAGGCTTTGGGGCTTATTTTCAGGGGATGTTTTATTTTTCCATGAACAATCAATGTAAAATACTGATGTTACCCCATATACACATGGTACTTTAATTCATGCAGGCGTGTTTTCTTTGGTATGCACTGTGGGGGTTTTTGGTATAAGCAGGGTGAGCTCCACATGGTAAACGGTTATGATGTGGGAGTACTCCACCTCTTGAGTACAGGGGGATCTCACCATCCCAAGACACGTTTTCGTATACGGCTGCTTTGTGTTCTCTAAAAACTAAAAATGTGCTAAAAAAAAATGTATAGTTATATTTTAGATGGAAATTTAGCTGAATTTACATAAATATGTTACAAAATTAGGTGTACATTACATTTTTCTTAACTTAGCACTAAAATGCATGAAAAATTATATTTTGCCAAAAAAAAAAATAAAAAAATTTTTCAGCGAATTTGCAGGCCTCTCCATGAGCAATTATCAGTTAGGTTTTAAGAAAAACTTTGCAGGGGTCGATTGTATTATATCCAGGCACCTGTTTGTGAGCATGCAGAAAAATCATGCCAGGGTATATTTTCGGGGGGGAAAACGGTACGAGATTACATCTGACTTTGAAAAAGAAACGTACACCTCCTAAAGATGAGCCAAAGCTAAATGGATATGGAAATGATATAAAAAGTAAGAATCGCTAAGCATTGCCTGAAATAAAAAAAAATTTTAAACAAATAATAAAATCTAAAAATCGTTTTCAATCATTTGTAATAGTGGCCTGTTAAGGCTACGTTTGGAGGAAATTATACTTATTGTATTTTAACTTATAAAATAATATTTGTGCATACATAAGTTAACTGGATAATCTTTGTCATCCCATTATTTTTGGTCACTTCGGGTCTCGAGGCGAAAGTTCAAGAACGTGACTCGAATTGCAATTCAAATGACTTGGTTACACAATACTTTAACGAGAACTGAGCCAAAATTCGCGCTGACTCAACCTCCAGTTATTTCGTCCAACTGCCGTTCAACTGAATCACCGTAAAGGCCTGAATCCTCAGGATGTACCTACTGCGTAATTGTTCATGCTGACTAACAATGTGAGGAACGTGTTCTAGGTTCCCTCGAGTCACGTGTTCTTGTGTTGTGCAGTTACCCCGTAGCGATGACGCTGCCGTGTGGGTGGAACGCGCAGCACAGTCCACTGATTCGGTTACGATCCGACACCAAGACCAGTTTGTCTTGTTCCATGTCCCAGATCTGTAACGCCCTGTCGAACGATGTCAGGAGCTTTGCGTTAAAGGAGGACAGGACCGTGCTTGACAAATATGCTTAGGTCACGTTGAAGACATGTCTGAGCATGCCACACCACATTTTAATCCCACGTGTACATTTATACACTATATAAACACACACACACCCCTGAACTCCCTGTGTTAACATTATGGTTCGAGAACTACATTCAAGATAATAAGAAACGCTCGGGAGGAAGATTCCTCATCATATTATTCTAATTTATATACCGGTATGTTTTATTGTTACACTTTTTTTTTTGTTTGTTTGTTTGTTTTTTTAATCCTAGAGTAAACAAAGACCAAATCCTTGCATGTTAGGTCTTTGATGGAACAGTTCGTTGCTTTACCTGGGTGTGTATATTAATAAACAGGGTGGGCTGTGAAAAAGTAGCCCCGCCTCCGATACCGGTGCCACGCTCTCTGGAGGAGCGTCTTTCTCACCGTCCCGTGTGTAGGTGCGTAGACATGAACAGGGACCACTTTCAGCATCTGTTGTGAATTTTGTATTCATTAAGTGAATAAAACCTATTCATTTCCTTGTTCATCTTATCTTCCTGTCGCCGGCGGCGGGCTACTTTTTCGTGGCCCACCCTGTATAATCACGTCGAGGCTGTTAATAAAGACGTCTCACTTGTAGTCTTTGAAAGCCAGATGAGGAAATACAGGAGAAAATGTCAAAGCCGTCAGCAGATTGTCACCTCTGAACACACACAGATCGCAGTCCCTGGGGAGAAAGCGATAGAGAGGGAAGGGGAAAAAATGAAGCACAGTAATGCCATCAGTCAGAAAACTATTTATATAGTTTCAGTGATTAAGGTTAGAACCGTGGCCAATGTTAGGATCGTATTAAAGTTGAACCATCTTTGTTTTCTGAGTCTGGCCAGGGCGTGGTAAAAGGGTGGTTTGTGGTGTTTTTTTTCCCTAATACTTCTAGAAGACCAACCTCAGAAAACCAACTGATTCACAATGTTTCCTTGATACAATGCACAATCTCTATGGTCTATTTCTCACTCACTCTTCTGCTGCTTAATCCTGTTCAGAGTTGCGGGGGGAAGCTGGAGCCAATCCCAGCCGACTTCAAGCGAGAGGCGGGGTTACACCTTGGGCAGGTCACCAATCCGCCGCAGGGCGATAGACGGAGACAGACAACCATTCACACCTACGGCCAATATAGAGTAGCCAAATAGCCTAATCTCCTCTGTGCATGTGTTTGGACTGTGGGAGGAAACCGGAGTACCCAGAGGAAACCCACATGGACAAGGGGAGAACATGCAAACTCCACACTGAAAGGCGCCCAGGTCGACCCTGGACAACCCAGGACCTTTTGGCTGTGAAGCGACAGGGCTAATCACCACACCATCGTGCCATCCAGGCCATCCATTTATTTTCCACTTAATCTGAAAAAGTGCCATTAATTACACCAATTTCATTAAAAAAAATTTAGGTATGGTTTACGAGGCCAGAATGTGCGGCTGTTAAATAAAATAGTTTTGCGTCATATCTGTTACTTGGGGGTTTTGCTACAAAGTAAAGCAGTTGAATGAACATCCTCTAAGAGCAGTGATTTCTGGCTAATGTCTCCATCACAGGTTTTTGAGGACATTTTTCTGGCCCTGAAAAAAGCCCCACCCCCAGCTCAACACTACACATCTTTGTTAAAAGACAACTCATGACACACATACAGTTTAAACAAATAGAGAGATGGGGTGGTGCAAATGGGATTGAAGTAAATTCTAAACGTGTTTTCGCTGCAGGCGTGATTCAGCTCATAGAGCCTAAATATGACAAACCACTCCTTTAAAGACAAGCTCACTCACTCCACTTTAATCAGGTGATCCGCAGTGTAGGGGTCCCACAGGTCCAGCCACCATCCTGTCACGGCACGATAAGACCCGACCGCAAGCAGCGCTCCGTCGCCAGAGAAATCACAGGACACCATGGACCGCTCGTGATCGTATTTCAGGTTCCTGACGAAGGTGAAGGATCGAAGACTCCACAGATAAACTTTCTGTCAGGACAAAGGACAACATCTGATCAGACAACATCTGACCCCTTCTTTAAGGGAATTGGATCTGTTCATCTGGGTGTTAAATTCCATGACTGGAAATGTCTAATGTGTATAATACATAATAAAATATAAATTAAATATAAAACATTACCTCCCCAGTTGAGAACAAGTTTCTAGCTAACTCTAGCCTGTCTAAATATAATGCTGACTTCCTGTAGTGCTAATGGACTGTTGCAGATGTTACTCAAGTTCAATGTTGGATAAGCACAAAGGGTTTTATTTTTCCGGCACATGCATGTCTGTACATGTTCTTTGCTTAAATGTTCAGAGTTCAGGCAGGGCAAGATGAAGTCAGCAAAGTACAACTTCCTCCTATTGCTAGTAGTCAAACTTCGACTTCCATCCATCCTGCCATTTCCAGCCACTTAATCCAGTTCAGGGTCACGGAGGGACGCTGGAGCTGATCTCAGCTGACTTCGGGCGGTGTTACACCCTGGGCAGGTCACCAATCCAGCGCAGGGTGACACACAGAGACAGACAACCATTCACACTCACATTCACACCTACGGCCAATTTAGAGTCGCCAATTAAACTAATCCCCTCTGTGCATGTCTTTGGACTATGGGAGGAAACCAGAGTACCCGGAGGAAACCCACGTGGACATGGGGAGGATATGCAAACACCACAAAGAAAGGCGCCCAGGTCGACCTTGGGATCGAACCCAGGACCTTCTTGCTGTGAAGCGACAGTGCTAACCACCACACCACCGTGCCGCCCATCAAACTTCAACTTATTACTTACTGTGTCGAGGTTACAGACTGAAGCAATCAGACTGCTATCAGGAGACACAGAACATTTGAACGCCCAGTAGTTTGGACCGGTGAGTACATGGGACGGTGGACCTGGAGATAAGGAGAGAGAAGGAAACTTTGTAAACAAGGAAAATGTGAGTGTTTATTCAATCTATGAATAATAAAAAGAAAAAATATCCCAGGGTTCACAAGGATTGCTGATGTCTTTACATGTGTATACATGTCTTAAAATAGGAACACGTTTGTCTGTGGTCAGATGCCTGGGGAGAAAAAAGGTCGACTTGGGGCATTCTCAGACTCAAATGCTTTTCCAGTTAATGCAATGGGAGAAACAGTCAGTATATAATGTTAAATTAGCTGCTCTTTTACACTAGTTAACAGCTAGCTGCTAGTTAACAGCTCTTGGTACACTAGTGTACTTAGTTAGCTATGTTTTTCACACAAAGCATCTCACTGAAATAAACTGTTTAAAGCTAGCTTCCTAATGTTAGCTACCATTATAATGAGAGGCTGTCACTGGATTATGTTAGCGAAGCATAAATTGCTAGCTTGCTAATTGCATGATAAAACTAGATGCTAGGTAACTAGATGAAACTAAAGCTAGCTGACTGGTGTTAGGCCAAAGGTTTGTCTTTGAAACAGCTAAACATAATTAGCTAAATAGCTAGCTTGCTTAGTATTTACCCATGACTGTTATATAAATGAATACAGCACATGTGAGTATCTAAGTGTAGATGCAAGAGTTTTATCATAGAGGGGACATTTATTACATTCACCCAGAGCAACACAGAGAATGGAGCTAAAAGACCAGTGTGTACTATTATGTGTGGATTTGTTTTTTTTAAAGCAGCATCAGTGTGACACCCCCCCCAAAAGAAAAATAATTAAACTAAAATAAAAATAATAAAAAGTGACACCTAGGATTATCAGAACGTATTGAGGAAGAAGAAGAAAGGAAAGAAAGTAGGGCAGGTGGTACATGTTAGCTAGCTAGCTAGCTAAGTCAAGGCCATAACTTGTTTGTTTGTACTTATATAACCACTTTGTGTTCTGTATGTACATGATTAAAAAAAATATATTTACAAATGTACATCAAACTATCACCATGATAACCTGTTTCTGTAAAGCAAAGACTATAGGCCGATGTTACTGCATCTTTAGCTTAGCAGGTAGCAGTGAAGTAATAAACTAGACGCTCCCAGATTCCAAAGCTACACAGAATTGTCGTTCATGGGTTGTTGCTGTTTCCAACCATGAATTATTCTACGGCGGTTTAATATTTTAATCGTTTAATTTGGGGGGAAGTGGTACCTCAGGGTGCTAAGATACGGCACTGTTGATCGGAAGGTCAGGAGTTCAAAACCAAGCACCGCCAAGCTACCACTGCTTAAACAAGAACCTTAACCCTCAGTTGTATAAATGCGATGCATGAAAGTCACCCTGGATAAGGGCATCTGCCAAATGACGGTAATGTAATGTAATATGGATAAATTGACATATTGAAATACTATTACTGTGTGTTACATTTAAAAAAGAAAAAAACACCCGCAATGAACCCATAATGACACACGGACTTGGAAAAGAAGGTACAAAACGGTAATCCTTTTTTAAGGATACAAATATTTATCATTAGTGATGATCTTCTTAATGAAGATTTTAGGGTTTTGGTTGAAGGAATACACTTGTAGTGGCACTTCAGTTGCACTTTGACGTAGGAAATAATAAACTAGACGCTCCCTGAATCCAAAGCTACCCAGCATTCTAGGTCATTCATGTTCTTTGGTTTTTTAATTATTAAAATAGATAGTCACCTTTCTTTGCCAAATCCCAAACTCTCAAGGTTTTGTCCCTGGAAGCGGACACAAGAGTGAGACTCCCATTTGGAGTGAAAGCCAAATCTCTCACGACTGACTGGTGGCCGGACAGATTGAACAGCAGCTTCCCTAGAAGCGAACACAGTGTTAGAAGAAGAAGTGGCCTGATAACAATGTGTTTGAAAGGGCAATCAAGATTACATAACTGCCACGTAAAGTGTGACTGAGTACAAAGTTCCTTCACACCAAGTGAGGACAAACCCTGTTTCTGCAGCTCAACTCTAATGCACATGACCTGGCTACACATACAGGCTGATTATATGTATGTTATTAGATCTTCTGAGGGATAGCTGATCTCCAAAATCAGGTTTGAGCTACTAAACTACTATCTTAAGCCATTTCCAAGACTTACCGGTGGACACGACCCACACCTTGATCGTCCCGTTAGTGAGGCCTGTACCTAGCAGCAGTTCTTGGCCTTTTACCAGCTGTTGGGCAGATTTCGCCTGGTTTGAGGCACGTGGCCCGAATGCCATGCCCCACACAATGTCTCCACAGTCCAGCATTGTCTCTTCAGTCCTGGAATCTGCAGCATGACTGCAAAAAATGAAAGAAAGAAAAAAGAAAGACCAAGCATGGGATGTTTTTGGTGCAAATTAAAACCCAAATAGCTTTTAATTCAACTTAAAATAAAATGGTTTCTCAAGGGTTTAAGCTTGGTGCTATCTGGAAGATCATCTAAAAGGGTTAGCCTCTGTATTAGGGTTATAGGAAATACCTTTAAGGGGTCCCCAAAGAGACAAAGTGATGAATTGTTGAGGGTGCTGGATGGACCTTTAGGTCAACACCCTGAAGATTTACCTTAATGTGGATTTCATTTCTGACCCCAAGCCTACACATTAATGTTTACCTGGATTAAATGTTATCTGCTCAGGTTTTGAACTAAATCTCCAAGAACATGTTCGGTGTCATAGGTGGTGTTCACTAAATGTCCAACAGGAAATGAGATCTCCAGGAGTCCAACTTGTGACCAAAACCCTAGAGCGCAAAAGCTTCTTTTACATAGTGCATTCGTATCTCACCCATGAATTATCCTACAGCTGTTTAATGTGGACAAGTTGACATATTGAAATACTTTTACTGTGCGCTAAATTATTTTTGCATATTACAGAAAATCGCAGTGGTGAACCCATAATGACACAAAGACTTGGACAAGAAGGTCCAAAACTGTAATCCTATTTAGGATACAAATGTTTGTCACTGGTGATGATCTTCTTAATGAAGATTGTAGGATTTTGGTTGAAGGAATACACTTGTAGTGGCACTTCAGTTGCACAGAGACGACTGCTGTACCTTTGTAAGCATGTTTACATTGATTACCCCTCGCAGAACTTAAATGTAACTGTATAATAACTTTTCAGACACTATAGCTAAAGACTGACCATTAAGTGGCTTGGTTGATGGTATGAATACCAAGAATCATCCACAGGACCCAAACACAAGCTCATCTAGAGCATCTGTGATTGTCCGGAGCACATAACCATGATGAAACTTTTCGGGATTGGTGTAGTTTAAAAAAAAAAAAAAAAAAAAAAAAAAACCTTTTAGCATTATATCGCCACTACAAAGTCATAAGAAAATCAACATGATTCAGCACTAATTTGGAATTTGGGTCTGTTTTTTACGTACAGGTTGGAAGGCAGAGGCCATGGCAGGACTCTCACCAGTCCATAACCCGCGGACCAGGCGAAGCGTGTACCGTCTGGAGAGAAACACACGCTCCATGTCTCGCAGCCAGGCGATCCGTAGAGCCGAGGTTGGAAAACAGGCTTCAGCTCTGAGATGAGTTTACCCCCATCTGAAAGACAGGGGGTAACTTATTATACCCATGTGGTGCTGAAAAGTCACTTAATGAGCACACGTTACTTGGGGAATCGGAAAGTTTGCTGTACAGTAAAAAGCAAAGATCAAAGCCACCCATTTTCTCCTACACTTGTTATACAACCATAACACAGATAGAGATAGAACAGTACAAGGAAAGGTGTATTCTGGTACATGCCGGCTTCATGAGCTGAAAACCATCCCATAGCTTATCTCATGCCTAATTAAGTCAGGGTTGTAGGAGTAATAATAAATTTCATAGTGAGAAGTTTTGTAAACTAGACGAGATAAGGCTGTCCTAGCTCTTAGCAACCTGATATGTAACAAGTGTCAATATGACTATTTATTAATAATAAATAAATTACCAAGTAGAAAAGGTTTCATTATTTTTCCTTCTGTAGCCTCTATAATATCGTTGCTAATATTTGAAAAATAACACTTTTATAAACAGAAGTAAATAAGTACTTTTAGTTGCTGGCATATGGTTTAATGTGGTTTTTACCCCAGCCAAAGTCTGTAAAATAAAAGAGTTCCTGTTATAATTTACAGCATCTGTTAAGTGTTTGCTGTAAAGTTTTTCCCTCATCCACTTTTGAGAAACCTCAATGTGTAAAGCCTTCAATCCTAAAATCTTTCCAGGTCCAAGTGGAAAACTTTACTTATTACAACTTTACTTCTGACTGTTACACAGCCCCGACACTAGAGACTCCTTAAAATACATTTCACCGGATCAAAAATTTCACATTTAAAAAAACCCCAAAAAACCTTTATGTTGTTTGAATTAAAGCCAGACTAGGGTCAGGTCTGCTGTTATTGAAAATTAACCAGAACTTTCTGTAGGATAAATAAAATATGAAACTTCAAGTAAAACAGGACTCTTCATTTTAGTGGTTCCTATTACTGAGACCTACTTAAATATTATTAAACGGTTATAAAACTCAAGCCTGGGTATTCATACTTACACTGAATTAATTGAGATCCTACAAACACCTACACAAAACATACACACACTTGGATCAACATCCAAGGATCAACAGCAACCAACCTTCTGACACGTATACACAAAATGTAATTACTGTTCGTTACGTTTTACTGTTTGATAGTTCATATGATATTAATAAGCTGTTGTAATCATTTCAGGATAAACCGACTACAACATCATACACATATGACGAGATAAACAATTGTACTGTACTAAGGAAAATGCTGTAAAAAGTTCAATGTCACCTTCTCTCGTTAGCTGAACCGGTTCCTCAGTGTACGTCTTTTCACAATTTTTAAACAATGGCATGGGAGAGCCGGATTTAACACACAGTCACACACTATGGACTTTGCTAAGTTCTGGAGAACTGAACAGGAAGTGATCTGGTTTACCCTTATAAATGGTACACTGACGATTTTGAGGTTGCAGTAATGTTTTGAAAAATTCTGACTTAATCATTGCAACACTACACGTGAACGATGAAACGGATTTCCTCCCTTTTCACAAGCACCCAAATAATTTCAGTGAACGATCGACTGGCGAAAGATCAAACCGATATCTCCGTATATAAGGAAGTGTACAGCTGAACCATAAAAAAAGTTCATTTCCAACATCGCAGTCCTGTCTAAAAGAACATGTAGTAAATAACTGTGTAGCAATTGGATGAATTGGACCTGCGCAAGGATTTAACTGGACTGAGGCAGCAATCATAAAAAGACTATGATCAATAATACAATGTCTACAATTACGTGAAAAAATAAGTCATATCATTGAACCGTTCGGATCTTACTCATTCGTACCGTATTATATCATATCGTATCGTAGCAGATTCAGGGGCATTGTTAAATACTGAATAGACCGACCATTGAAAATGTATCGTATTGTATGGAAGCCTGAGGTTTTACAACGCTAGCATTACACAATACTGATAATAATGATAATGTCCTCAAATCATCGCGTAAACACCTTCAATTTAAAGAGCTAACATTTAAAAGATTCTGGCAGCAAATTATGTTTTGAATTGAAAGACAAAGATTATGTAGCATCACTGTAAATCCTGTTCAGGACATATTACATTTTAGTATACATGTGTTATAGTAGGGCCGGGCCCCAGCTCTATGGGGGGCCAGGTTGGGCCTGGCGCACCCAATCACAAACCTACCAAAGGGGAAGAGAAAGATTTTAAAATAATTCAAATGTGATTTTTACTTTTAATCTGAATTCAAAGCTAATCTGTGACAAATATTTATATATAAATGATTAATACAAAGTATAAAGTAAATATACATAAAACAAAATAACCTGCACTTTAGCTTTGAAAAGAACCGTGGCCGGTGTGAGGGAGACGAGAGAGCGTCAGAAACAGTAATATCAAAGGCTACAACAAAACCACAGAAACTAGAGCACAAACATGAGCAAGGTACACACTAGAACATGGCTTGGCAATAGCGTGGGGAAATGCAAAGTAATGCTTCGCAAACTTAGCGTTCATGAGTCAGTCTATTTATAGTCTATATAATTAGTCCTAATGCAGAACCCCTGTAGAAACCCATGTGACGTGCGAGCACGGCCTGAGTCCTCCGGCATGCACCGCTATTGGGAGTGCCCCGAAACGGGTGTGCTGCACGCGCGCTCTGCATGGGCAGATCCATGACAGAGAGCAGGAGGATTATTGCATGTTACTTTCACTACAACTCACAGAATCACTGCAGCCTGTCGGCTCACTGGGATCTCTTTTCTTTTCATGTGACTTTAACAAGGAAACCATCCAGTGATGGCTGCTTTTGCCTCCTTTTGAGGATTTCACGGAAATTTGACATTGCATCGTCATTAAACAGATCAGTGACACACAGACTAACAGTATATACTAGCGCAGAAGCCACAATCCTGCAGTGAGTGAGACAGAGAGAGAGAAGCGTGATCACGTGAGGCTCGGCAGACGAATACTACTCGTATTGCAAAACCTCGCTCATTAACCAAGTCAAAATTGATTACAAATTTTTGCTCATCTTGCAAAACACTCACAGACCAAGCTACTCGCAATCCAAGGTTCCACTGTGTATATATAGTAAACACACACATATACATATATATACACACACACACACACACACACACACACAGACACACACACACATTTAACCCTTTAATGCCTGAACCAAGAAATAAAATCACAGAAAATTCTATTTTTTTTATTTGAAGTCTTTTAGTCACTTTAACAAAATATAAAACAATAAATAAAAATAATTTGCAAGTATTTTTTTTTTTGTATTGTATTTGATACTTTGGGAATTACACACAATTTGGGC
>JAQMCW010000014.1:12968419-12983711 GCA_030068335.1 Chrysichthys cranchii | reverse complement strand
GTCGGGTTCGGGTCGGGTTCGGTCACTGCTCTGTCGGAGGCGGGTCGGGTTCGGACAGAAATAAGAGGCCCGAACAGTACTCTACTTTGCACCATAACCCTGGGAAATTTCTACTTGGAAATTCAAAACTTGAACCCTAGAGTGTCACTGGAGGATATTACAAGTCTTTAAGACTTTCTATTGGAAGATATATTTTTTATTTTTTTTCATTTTTACGTTGCAAACCAAGGTCAACAGAGGGGCCCGTGTATACACACTTGAATGTATACACACTTCAACAGTGGTTATCGATGCCCATTTTTTAAAATCCAGATTGAATTCTGGCGTCAGCGCGTAGAGACGTGAGAGCTGTGCGTAGCGTGCGGAGAGACGTGGAGAGACGTGGGTACAGTAATACAGCTTTTATGCAGATATCTGTCATGTTGAAGTGTGTGTACATTTTTTGGGCCCCTCTGGGTATACTTTTTGGAAAAAAAAAGTTCTGGCCACACTGTTGACCTGGATATGCAATGTAAAAATGAAAAAATTCTTGCAGTGGAAAGTGTAGAAATATAATAAAATATATAAGAAATATATACGACAAAACACATATGAACTTAAAGGGACATTTATTTAGGATGGACGACAGCCATGTGGTTCTGCGACCTCACAGAGAGGCATGGTGGGGCACCATTTTGGATATCCGTCGGAGTTACGAATGCATTCACCTATTAAATTGTATAATAATAATAACTAGACTGCATTTCCGCAGAGAAAATGCAAAGTGTGCTTGCTCAAATGTTGCCAACAGCAAGCAGACTAATAACTCCTCAAGGTCCTAGAGAGCGTCGGTTTTGGTGCAGAATCGGGCGGAAAATCACACAAATGACTCCTCAAGGTCCTAGAGATCGCCGGTTTTTCGAGGAATGTCATGGAAAAATGGGAATACCGAATGAACGACAAGGGGTAACGTAAACATTTGAATACGCCATCATGCCCGGATTGGCACGGACATGTCAGAGTTGGAACAGTGTCTCTAGCTCAAAAGCCCTAGGAGGAGTAGGGGGCCGAAAAAACGGGTGAACGGAATAATAAAAATAAGAATAAGAATAAAACTTAAGAAGAACAATAGTGTGCCTGTAGAGCAAGCACAGCAATGATAATAATAATAATAATAATAATAATAATAATAATAATAATAATAATAATAATAATAATAATAAGGTAGTCCTCAAGTTACTATGGAGATGCGTTCCGCCACACCCATCGTGAGTCAAAAATATCGTATGTTGAACCACGGTGTTGAACCACTTAGCCTAGCTTAAGTATCTCAGCCTAGCTTAGCCTAGCATACCCAGAATCTTTTCCTGTAGGAGACATGCTTTTGAATTAAGATTAGCTCTTGAAGCACACAAAAAAACCCTCTGTAATGCACTGTACAGTACACTGATACACAAGATATCTCCATGAGTTGCGGGAGAGAGTGAGACATTGCACAAGGTGAGTGATCTGGGCATTGTCCGCATACTTCCGGGTGTTATCTGTGTACTTCCGGGTGTCGCCCTCGCACTTTCCGGGCATCATCTGAACGTCCGCGTACGTCATACGCCTGTTATGCTGACCTGCCAGTGATGCCTGCCTGCAAATTTTAAATATTTTCTAAATATTTTACAATTTTTACTGCATCACAATCGTCATCGTAACTTCGAAAAATCATAAGTCGGGCCATTGTAAGTCGGGGAGCACCTGTAATAATAATAAGTGAGAAAAAGGAGTGAAAGAAAATTGAAGACTTAATTCTGACAGACGTTCAGTAACATTAAACAGTTGAAATGCTCAGTTTGTTATTCATTAATAAATATATATTGATAGTTGTTGGAATAAGAGAAAAATGTTTCATCTATAAATAATTATAATTTAGCAGCTGCGGGTATAGGGGGTGCATCTCTCTCTTCATCCAATAAAGGCTAAAACAGAGTTTCAAGGATCTAATCTGTTTTTCATTCATCTTATCTTGTGATTTGAACACGTGCCCATTTCTCTTCGCTTTAATGTCTTAATGCATTTTATATCAAAGCACTATGAGATTCTCGAATCAGAAGGTTATGAACTTTCCAGTTTCTCGGCAACATGACAAGCGGTCATTGCTTTGTCTTGTAAAGGTAAAGAGAGAGAGAGAGAGAGAGAGAGAGAGAGAGAGAGAGAGAGAGAGAAATACCATATAGAAGCTGTGACGACGACTGTTTTTACTGTATGCGATAACGTGAACTACATTCAGTGCAACTATAAATGCTTTAAATGCTACGTGTTCTTCATTCATAAAGGAAATCTACTCTTTACTAATCTTGCCCTGTAGCGTTTTTCACCTTATGTGTATTTTGAACACTTATTTGATGTCACGTTTTATGTCACGTCAGGTAGAAGGTTTGCTATTTAAAAAAAAAGAAGCTACCCTGTTTTTTTTTTGTGCTCTAAATAATAGCTATAATATCTCGTGACGTTAATACAGTACTTTCACGACGTTCTTTGAATTTTGTGCAGGTTTCGTTAGATGGGGTGTCGCAGGTTCGTTTGGATACGAGTTATTAGCTAGTAATTAAATAACTGTCCATACCGTGAAAGGTGTGACAATCAAACTCATGTTAAATGACTTTTGTCACGCTGCTAGAAATGAAGAAAATACTCAGCCAGTCACGGTGTTTAAAATAATATTACAGGTGCTCCCCGAGTTCCGATGGCCCGACTTATGATTTTTCGAAGTTACGATGACGACTGTGATGCGCTAAAAATTGTAAAATATTTAGAAAATATTTAAAATTCACTGGCAGACATTGCAGGCAGGTCAGCGTAACAGCTTATGATGTATGCGGGCGTTCGGACGACGCCCGGAAGTATGTGGACGACACCCGGAAGTACACGGATGACACCCAGAAGTACATAGACGACACCCGGAAGTACGCAGATGATGCCCAGATCACTCGCCTCGTGCGTTGCCTCACTCTTTCCCGCAACTCCTGCAGATACCTTGTGTATCGGTGTACTGTACAGTGCATTACCGCGGGTTTTTTTGTGTGTGTGTGCTTCAAGAGCTAATTTTAATTCGAATGCATGTCTTCTACAGGAAAAGACTTACGATGGGTGTGGCGGAACACATCTCTATCGTACCTTGAGGACTATCTTTAATAATAAAAAATAAGCTGAATAGTGCACAGTGTGATTTGAGAGCAGGAAAATGGGTCTCCTATATTCCTATACAGCTCCATATGCTCAAAAATGCACAATACACTGCAGCTACAGCAGAATTATTAATCACACTCTCTCCCCTGTGGCGGACATGTCAGTGGTGCATGCAAATACAGCAAACCCGGGGCTGATATACCTCTGTTGTTAATCAGACTGCAGATTATTTTAATTAGGGTAGCAAAAGAGACCAAGACGATCCTGGGATTCTGAATGAGCTGGAAGAAACGGGAGGAGAGAACACCTGGTGTAACGATTCAGCACTGTTTTTCATCGAGGGAAATGTCTTTGGCCAGATGAAAAGGTAAGATCAGAGTCAGATCAGGAATGTGAATCAAGCGTGGTATTTATTATCCCTCCGGTTACGTTCATTTCTCACGAACAGCAATGGTGTATCTGGGTCAGTTTGACCCGGGGGCGTGGTTAATAATCCAAAAGTGCAAGAAACAAAAAAAAAAATTTTAAATCCCAAAAAACCTTGTTTAGCTTTCATGATTAACTCCATTACTAACTATTAATAACCATTTATAACTATGTGTGTGCATGTGTGTGTGTGTGTGTGTGATTGGGCTGAAATATATCTCACAGTCACAAAGAAACAAACAGTAATTAGTCTGCTTGCTGTGCAGGCACACTATTGTTCTTCTTAAATTTTATTATTATTATTATTATTATTATTATTATTAGAGTGCTTGCTGTGCAGGCACACTATTGTTCTTCTTAAATTTTATTATTATTATTATTATTATTATTATTATTATTATTATTATTATTATTATTAGAGTGCTTGCTGTGCAGGCACACTATTTTTCTTCTTAAGCTTTAATATTTTTATTATTCCGTTCACCCGTTTTTTTCCGCCTCCTACTCCTCCTAGGGCTTTCCAGCTAGAGACACCGTTCCAACTCTGAGACGTCCGTGCCGATCCAGGCATGATGGCTTGTTCAAATGGTTTCGTTACTCCTTGTCATTCATTCAGTATTCCCATTTTTCCGTGAAATTCCACCAAAATCTGTCCCTCTCTAGGACCTTGAGGAGTCATTTGTGTGTTTCCCCGCCCGAGTTGTGATTCGACAGGGAATGATGATTGGCGGCGACACCGGTGAATCAGATGGACTGGGACGGTGCTTATGGTTTATCAGCACGCCGGAGAGGCAAGATGGCGGCAGCTAACGCTTCTGCTTCGTCCTTCCTGTGGGCGCGTCTGTGTTTCGGTGTTTGTGCTGTATTTATGCTGCACGCTTTGGTGATGCATGTTTATGTTGAGTCTCACAGTATATGTATTTTATATGGAACTAGGTAAGTGGGGTTGATAGAAAGAATGTGCGTGCGTATACATACACTAGACTCCCTGTGTATAAACACACTTTTGACCGTTTGTGTCTTTGTGTCGGCTTGTTTTAGTCGCGCAGCTGTTGAACTTTGTGTTGTAGTGTCGTTCCATTAAGGGCTAAAATGTTGGCATTGGAAGGAGGCAAAAACACAAACACGGAGCCGTGGAGCAGCTTTCATGACAACATTATGGTTCAGGTAAGCGAGCTGAGTGCCCACTTCGGGCTTTACAGGTTTCCAAGTCTTAAATGTTGGTCCTCGGATTCATAAAGTCACTTTAATCTGGATGTATTTTCAGCTCAGAGTCGAAATGAGCTCTGTGTTGTTGTTTAACCATAAACACGCTCTTTATCCTTCAAAACCTGCCCCGAGTCTCAAATTGCTCCCTACTCCCTATACATGTGCACTACCTAGGGTATGAGAGGAGCCTGCTTGTTCAGGAGAAAGGCGTTTGAGACTCTTCCTGTGTCTTGTCTACATAGTCAGGCTGTTAGCTCGCAGGTTGGCCAACAAGCTGTTGTGTTTATTAGTGTACTTGCTGGTGGCAACATTTGAGCAAGTACACGCGTACAAAAAAGGCCGGCAAACGCATAGTGAAAAAAGGCAGGGTTCTCTGAACAGCAAAACGCAAGAAAGGTGATAATAACGAGAACTGAGTGACTGGCCAAAAGGGTCAAAAACTGGGGCGTGAACACAGACAACAATAAAGGCTTGACAGGTTTACACACGCGAGGTGGCATGGCAAAACAATGCTTCGCACAGAGAGTGTCCAAGACCGGGTCTCTTACAGGCTGACTTATTAGTCCACATGCAGATCACCTGGGAAACTTGCACAACTCACGGCCATGTGCGAATCCTTGTGCACGCGCAGGTGACATCACGGAGTAAATGGCGGAAGTGTTCACCTGAGGGGCATGAGTTCTCCAGCATGCACCGCTCCCCGGGATGGTGGAAAACGAGTGGATTCGTGACAGAATGAACTTAAAAGACGAAAATACTTGCTGAATAATGTCACAAGAATTCAGACATGTTTTTCTACTATGCTACACTTTAGCGCTAAACTTAACACAATAGTAGAATTACTCCGCCCATACTCCTTGTACAAGTCCGTGAAGCGCACACCTTGAGCGTGTTTTTCAATGATTTCCCACTTTATATCTAAGGCAAGTGGCCTCTTCTTCTTCTCAGCACCAGCCTTGCTACTCACTTTCTTAGGACCCATGATGAAAATACAGGGTACAGGACAAATAAAGTTCCAAAACGGCACAAAGAACACAAAACGAAGCGAGAAATGTTGCTTACTCAGCGAGCTCGACATGTGATCAGTGACATGTGGTCGGCTTGGGGCGGACTGGGACACAGGGATACGTAATACCAGCGGGCCGCACGAAACGTGATGAAATCGCCAACGTCGTATCCCAAAATCTGTCATATCCCAAAGCAAAAAATAGCCCGACATCAACCTTGTATCTCGGAAATGTCGTAACCTGGGTCTGTTATAAATCAAGGTACCACTGTGGAAAGATTTAGGGCAGGGTTGCAAATACGTGACCCACAACATGACAGCAGGGTTAAAGACAGTAAAAGTCCCAACTGGGGACAGTCAGAGCACAGACAGGCAACGTTAAACAAGAGCAAGCCGTAACCAAAACACGACAAATTTACAACCAGGTGTTATAACACTACATAGAACATAGAAAACTCAGAAGGCTGAGACTCAAAGAACGAACAGAACAATCAACGAGCTAACACAGAACAGGTGCACACAGTAAGATAACAGAAGTATGACAGGACTAGAACAGAGACAAAAGCACATGGAATAAAGTGACATGAGCAAATTTCAGTGCTGAGACAGTAAAGTCATAGCAATGCTAGTTGCTCTGAAATACAGCTGGTACAAGTAAAGTAACAGTGTGCTAAAACGTATTAAGTAACTTAAAACTTTTCCATGAAAAATGGTACCGTGTTTTCCTGAAAATAAGCCCTAGCATTATGTTTTTCTGGATGTTCCTAACATCAGCCCTACTCCAAAAACAAGCCCTAGTAACGATCCCAAGCAGGCGCCTGGATATAATACAGTCGACCCCCGTGAATTCGTGGAAACCCCCGCGAATTCGCACAAACCGCAAATATCCTCCGCATTTTTTTGTTGTTGATTTTTTCGCGCCAATATATACCTTTTCATGCATTTTAGAGCTAGATTATTAAGAAAAATATAATTTACCACTTTTGCAACATAAATATTAACGGAAATTCAGCTAAATTTCCATATTAAAATATAACCGCATACATTTTTTAGTGCTGTCAAGAGCACACAAAGCGACCGTATACGAAAACGCGTCTTGGGATGGTGAGCTCCCCCTGTACCTAGAGCCGGAGTACTACCACCCGCATCATAACAGTTTACCGCGTGGAGCTCACCCTGCTTATACCTAAGAAAACACACTTGTATGAATTAAAGTACAGTGTGTGTATAGGGATGATATCTGTATTTTACATTGATTGTTCATGGATAAATAAGATATCCCATGAATATAAGCCCTAATGCCTCTTTTGGAGCAAAAATTTATATAAGATCCTGTCTTGTTTTTGGGGAAAAACAGTACATTACATACATTACATACAGTGTATTATGTAATAGGATTGAGCTTATTGTGTAGTGGGTGTAGTAGTAGGGCTCAGGCTCATTTAACATTTAAGTTCAATAAAATGTGTCAAGGAGCAGTGCAACCAAGGTCGCAGACTTACAACAAACTGAAGGAAACAATACACTTTGAAACCAGTGTATATCAAAAGTAAGTAATATTGATAAAATGTCACTGAAAGTAATACCCCAGGCACCTGCGACTTAAAAACGTTCTTCTGTTAACCAAGGATTAATGAGCAGAAGGATATAGAAAAGAAAAAAAACCCCAACACTCTTACTTATAGGACCAAATGGAAACAAACACACAGGTGACAAATTGAACCCTAGGGTTTCTGCAATACTGTGAGGGGGGGTACTTATTTATTTTCCTGCCATGGTTTTGAGTTCACTAGTGTCCCCATAGAGAGAATTACAAATCAATCCAATGTTCCGGTCACCGAGCACCTTTATCCATGGTGGGCGTGACCTCTTCCAGGATGGCCCCGCCCCCACCGCCAGCACACGACGATGATATTTTGACTTTCACGCATATTAAATCAGATCGCAACACAAATGAACACCTATGGGAGGGTTTGGAGTGATGTGATAGATAGAGCTCTACATCCCCATCATCACGACACCAACCTACTGGTCATCCCTGAGGTGGTGTGGTGACCTGAAGTTTCCAACTTGTTTTATTCCTCTTATGCCACATCGGCGTTGCCAGTGGTTACATTTTTTTTCCATTTATTAAAGAACAACACGTCATACCTTCTGTTTGTTTATATTAATGATAACTGTCCTATATGTAGGATTCAGTAGATTGCAACCTCTTTTACCCCTCTCTTTCTAAGTGTATTAGAGTACACTTAATACGGTGGCCGTCAGGTTCCCATAGCATACTTCCAAGTACATATATTCACACTCCCTTGCTTTTCCTGTGATAAATAATAAGTATGAGCCTCCATTGAGGTGCTGGGATTTGAACTCTCAACCTTCTGATCAGTAGAGTAACATCTTAACTCCCTGAGATACTCCCCTGCCCTGCTCAGTTTCCTTCTTCCTTGTCTTCCTTTCTTCTTCTTCATGCCACTGCTTGTAAAAATGCAAAACATGCAACGCAAGGTGCTCTCTAGGCGTTTGTCCCTTCTGGGCTGCTGTAGTGGCGCAACATGGCGGCTCTGTAGAGGTGGACCCGATCCCTAAAGGTATTTTTATAAGCTTTCTGAGCTTTCGAAAACAGTGATTTGTACTTACAGGTATTTGTACACTAATGAAAACATACTTATGAATACTATATTTCATTTCTGCTGATAGATCGCTCTAAATCCTACATAGTGGACCTTTGAATTTTGGGGTACTTCCAAAAAAAGAACAGTTCCTGGGTTTGATCCCCAGGGTCGACCTGGGCGCCTTTCTTTCTGTGTGGAGTTTCCATGTTGTCCCAGTGTCTGTGTGGGTTTCCTCCGGGTACTCTGGTTTCCTCCCACAGTCCAAAGACATGCACAGAGAGGATTAGGCTGATTGGCAACTCTAAATTGGCCGTTGGTGTGAATGTGAGTGTGAATGGTCGTCTTTCTCTGTGTGTCGCCCTGTGGTGACCTGCCCAGGGCGTACCCCGCCTCTCACCCGAAGTCAGCTGGGATTGGATCCAGTTTCCCCCCGCGACCCTGAACGGGATGAAGTGGCCAAAGGTGAGTGAATTCTTTGTAAATTAAAGTATGTTTGGTTTTGAGAGCCATTTTGCGATCTTGTAGATGTACGTGCCGTGCAGCCATTTGAACGCGCATTACCAATAAAAACAGAATAGAATAAAATGTCTCTTTGTGAGTATGTAAGAGTAATGGCTCACATAATATCCCAGAAATGGTATAATAAACTCGAGTACACGTTTATCTGCACTCCATAAAACACACACAGGTCCAGCAGTTATTGGAGCATGAGCACAGATTTTAAATGTTAAAACAGCTTTTGAGGGACTCTGTCTTAGAGGACCACTTGATATTCACATCACACCCAAATGTCCTGGAAATGGCGAGTGGAAAGAACAACAGTGCTCCTTAATGAGGCAGGGTGAAGCACACAGGAGCGGAAACAAGCCCACGGCAAAAGTTTGGAGGCATCTGAAATTTTAACGCTGTCTATAAATAAAAATTCCCACTTGGCATACATTTTTTTTTGTGATGCGAAAGTTGTCAAAACTGGTTTTGAGAATTATTATTATTATTATTATTATTATTATTATTATTATTATTATTTAGTGACGTGTTTTAAAGGTCATCGTACATTCCTTCTTTTTCTTTTGTCTTATGGTTCTTGTATTTATGTATTGATAGTTATCTCTAGAAGAGATCTTTTGCATATTCTCACAAATCCTCTGGCGTGCTTGCCAAAATCGCACATCTGCTATAAAGAGCTAAAAGAAATCCTTGAGCGTAGGTTGTGGTTTTGAGAGAACGAGGCTTCCACTGTCAAGACAGCACGATTTAAAACAATCACCATAGCAACTGGGAGTCTGTATATGCATGCTTATCATCGTCGCACTTTCTGGGTCATACTGAATTATCAGTCTTAGAAATAACAAACTACCAACGTAAGTAAACACTACCTCCTATGGTGTGCTTTTTATCATGTAGGGCAGGACAATATGGCTATATAATATTTATATTGTGCTAGATTATGCAAAAATTATCCTGTGTGTTGGAAAAAGTTGGAAAAAAAGAATAATTATCGATTCTGAATAGTGACATTTCTTGAGAAGGTGACATTTTTAGCATTAACGCGTCAGTCGAAATTTTTACCCACACAGGTATTACCATGAGAATGAATCCTTAAACCATTAGTGCTACGACTGCTATTAGCATTCAGTTTGTTTGTGTTGTCAGAGTTATCATCATGCTAGCTAACATTTGAGTGATGAATGAGCATCAAAGCTACTGTTTTAGCAACTAGTTTTAGCTAGTTATTAGCATTCAGTTTGTTTGAGTTTGAGTTATTCAGATGCTAGCTAACATTTGCAAGATTAGTGATGAAGCTGTTGTTAGTTAGCCTTGAATTCCTACGTGGTTCCTTGGGAAAAGGGGCACTAATTTAACACCAGAAATGAAAACCAATGTGTGATTTGAGGATTTGTGATTTTTTTGTTTGTGAAACTTAATTCTGATTTTAGCTTCATACAGAGTTTTACTTACTGGGGTTAAATTGAAAATTAAGTGCTACGCTATTATTTTGACTAAGTAACTTGTCTTTTCAACTTATTTTAATGCGTTCTTCCAAACTATTACCTCGTTCTTTCCAAAAAAAAAAAATGATCATGTTATTTTCATGCTATCTTGTTCTGTTGACTTAATATGTAAAACCATTCAATCTCTATGTTGTAAATAATGACATATCGTGAATGGGTTATTAAGCCAAAATAATGAGATATGAAGTCGTAATAATTATATAGTTTCTGGAAATAACAAGTTATGTTGAGTCAAAATAATGCAGTTTAGTCAAAACATTGAGTTTAACCCTGGAGCACCCCTGGGTTCATATTTGACGCTAACTTTTATTTCACCCTTATATTCAACCCACTCATTGGTTGGTGGACATTAGTGGGCATTTGAGGATGTTTCAAAAGGACCATTTCATAACACATAGTAGGAAAGGGTTCATTTTAAAAAAAACTGTTTTTGGGTTCATCATTTTATCCAATGTAGATATTGTTCCTATAATGATAAGGGGCAGTGGTAGCTCAGGGGGTTAAGATGTTGGCCTACTGATCAGAAGGTCGGGAATTCAAGTCCAAGCACCGCCAAACTGCCACTGCTGGGCGCTTGAGCAAGGCCCTTAACCTGCAACTGCTCGGTTGTATAAATGAGATAAATGTAAGTCGCTCTGGATAAGGGCGTCTGCCAAATGACAATAATGATAAGGTGGTCTGGGTTTTCCAGGGTGTTAAGTCAAGATATTTATTGGCAATAATGACATAATATCTTGAAATAATGAGTTATTTATTCAAAACCTAGTATGTACTTTAACATTTTTTCCTCTGAGATTCAGGGGTTTGGTTTGCTCTGTATTTTAGATGGCAACATGTACATTTAACTCTATAGTAACAAATGTGACTTGAGCAGTGTTCTATATAATTGGCTTCACCTATCCAAGTGCACTTTTACAAATCAATTGAAATATCCAGCGTGACCTCACACTTGCAAACTTGTGACAATTTTTCTCAAGGCTTCATTTATATAAATGAAGTGTGAATTTTGTTTACCCTGGAATGCCTATATTCTGCAAGGTTTTCATGGTATGTATTTAGCGTATAAGCTGTCCAAGTTGCTTGACTATCCTTCAAGTGGCTTCCTGAGTTCTAATGGTGAAGTAACTGAGACTCCAGTCAACTTATTTAACTTCTACTAGACTAAATCAATTAGGACTATTAGTTCAAATATTCATCAGTAAACAGAAGTGGACTGAGATCCGGATCAGAGCATCCAGAGACTTGGTTGAAAAAGAGTTTTTAAGTACATTTAGAGAAAGACATTTGATGTCAGGACAGAGAGAGAGGACATAGGTAGCTACTGCTCTTCTATCCAAACCAATTTAGATAAAAGCCAAGGTGCTGAGCTCAGCACAGCCGGCAAACATATTTTATGATTTCTGTCTCTTTCTGGGCTCCAACCCATGCAAGCAGAACAGGAAGAACCTTTTCCTGCTGCATTTCCCCGCAAAGTCCTAGATAAGGGGTCTTTGGGACTCATTAAAGGTAGAACATTAAAGGTTCTGCCTTAGTCATTCAGAGATCCCTTGAGGAACCAGTTTTTCTGAAGCTAATCTGGAGCACAAACGAGAAGAAAAACAAGTGTCACCTACATTAGGTTCCGATTCCTCAACCCTCAAGCCAGACTCCTTGCTCCTGAGGTGCCTTCAAAGACCTTGGAACTTTTCCCAAAGTACTCCTTTGGACTCAGAAGACCTAATGTGCTCACGTTCACAGACACTTGTGTATACACACTTTCAGTTTATCAGCTGGAGCGAATTGACCTGAGATTTCAAAGGCTAGATGCAATCCTGTAACAGATGTGCTTCTTGAGGTCCTCAGTACGTACAGGGATTGGGTCAGAGCTGCAGTAGGACATGTTGTCACCAAGAGTCAGTCAAAAAGTGCCTTTGTCCAAACATACACACAAAGCCAGCTGTCCTCAGCTTTGTCTTGCTGGGTTAGGGGTGAGATATGCTGGAATTTCCCAGACAGATGTTGTGAGGAGCTCGCGTTCCTCCGCGGTTCCCCTATTCCTTGGCCGAGGTGTCAAAGTAACGTATCGATCAGTGGAACCTCACCCGTACCCTTCCGTTCAGGTACAAACGGTCTCCGATTAATCATTAGCCCTGCCTCTGAGATTTGGAGAAGACACTCACAACAGAGGTCTTTCTTAAGATTGCATCTTCATTGCTTGCAAAACACGGAGCAGAGATAGGGGTCGAGCTACAGAATTGCCTGGAGTCTGTTTACCCCACAGAAACCCACAGACCACTGACTTCCATGACCTTTCACACTCATACACGGCTCCGTCAATACACGTACCAGCTGCATGTCAAAGACGTTACGTCAAGTATCGTAAATGGAAGGTCTGCACATAAGAACGTACCTCAAAGAACGTTAATCTTCCAGGCATTATTGCCATCGACACTGATAGCGATGCTTTACTGCAGGTGGTTTATTAACACTGTGTAGATCTTTGAAAGGCGGCTTCCTTTGACCTGCTCCCCTGGAGCCCGATGAATGACCGAATAACGATGCAGCGGAAGTGTTGTTATCTCAGCAAAGAAAACCTATTGGATACATGCGACATATCTTATGTCTATCTGACCTGAAGTTACTACACCTGATTAGATTCCACCACTCTCTAGGCATGCTGTGAGGAAATCTTGGGAAGTTCTTTGAAATTGCTTTGGCTTATTACATAACTTGGCTCTTGTGACAATTACGTGCTTGAATGTTGTGCATTAAGCAAATGTTCTGCCAAGACAGATAACTATACGAGTCTGTAAATGTGTTCAACAATCTTATTATCATTTTATGATAATCCATGTTGTATAAAAAGCCTAAGGATGTGTGAAATCATTGATGTGGTGACTGAGGAAACGTCTCCAGTGACAGCGCTTTGTGATAGTCAGCATTAAGGTTTGATCTCAACTTTGAGTTTTTTTGATATAGGAAAGTCACACAGATAGGACAGAGACCTTTTTAGTTTCTTAGTAAGATGCCAAGCTGCAAGGCGAGAAAGAAAACATGAGCCTGGTGAGGGAATAACTGTAGCTATAGCTCAAGTGATAACAGGAAGTTGTTTTGTGGAGTGCGATGGTTCTTTGGCGAATAACATGAATTTGTACTACTTGACAAATTGCTGAGGTATGAAATGAGTAAATGCATTTGGGAGATGCTGTATAGGAAAAAATCTGCTCATGGGTGATAACAGTAACTTCACATTGTGGCCTATCACACCACACCACACCATCGCTGATTATTTCCCGAAAACAGCATGTCACCACTTGTTTTATACCTTATACATACATAAGATCATCTTAGCTTTACTCAATGTGTTTAGTCTTTATGCAATCAGTTTTTTTTTTACAGTGCATGCTGTTGCGTAAAAAAAAAGGTTATATTTAGCCTGTCTCTGTGGGTAACCCTTAAAAGATCCATAAAAAGGGCTCCAAGTAGAACTCTTCGAGGACTGTCAAAGAATCCTTGAAGTTTTTCCCCCCTAAGATCCGAGGCGTTACCAAGGATACTTTGAAGCTGTAAGTCCAAAACCATGTGTTTTTCCATGAGAACCATGGGAACCTTTAAAGGTTCTATAAAGCACCCTAGACATAAGTGGGTTTTTTTTTTTTTAGGAAAAATAATCAAGTAGATCTCTTTTTAGGAATCTCAGAATCCTTAACTGTCCAAAGATCACTTGAAAGTCTGCTTTTCTAGGATTGTGGCTTATACCAAAATACAAAAACATTAATGGTTCTGTGCTGAACATTTCATTTGAGTATTTCTCTTATTTACTTGCGTCAGGATTCCAAGCAGAAAGCTTTCAGGAAGCTATGGATCCTTAACTGGTGAAAGACAGCTTCAACTTTTTTTTTTTAATTTAGAGCTGTTTTTAAGAATACATCAAACCTATAAGTACAAAAAGGTATTTATTTTATCCAAATGGGAGAATCATTAAAGTTAGAGCTGCAGTCAAGACCACCATTGTCAAGTCCAAGACCGGGACTACCCAAGATGGAGCTAAAGGCTAAAGGGGGTGTTAAAATGGAGCTAAAAGGGGATTGAGACCAAGTCAAGATCGAGTCCAGTTGAAATCATGACCTAGTCGAGATTAAGACTGAAAAACCGGCCAAGCCTTTACTTCAACCAATTGGCTTCATTCACAGGTTGCTCTAATGATTCGACTGTTGTTTTTGTTGTTTTTTACACAAAGACGTTAAGCCATTCTTGCACAAAAGAAAAGACAACACAGAAATCATTTTTACACTCTCACCTGAGGCCAAGACTATATTTAGAGAGACCAAAGCAAATCCAGAGACAAATCCAACTACATGTGTCAAACAAATCCAAGACAAGTCCAAGTCAATACAGAAAAGGTCCATGCTGCCCTACTAAAAGATTCAATATCGAACCCAAGAAAAGAGCCTTTCACAAAGTGAAGGACCATTAACTACAGTACTTTTTTTTTTTCCCAAGATGGATATTAAAAAAAGTCTAAAACAAATTCCTTAGATAGATAGCAGGAGGCAGAGATGATCCTTGGATGATCCAAGAGTCAACGGTGATCGATTTTTTCAATTTTTATTAAAGTTTATGTTGTTTATAGTAAACATATATGACTATAATCTTAATTCATTCAATTCAATTCAATTTAATTTATATAGCGCTTTTAACAATGGACATTGTCACAAAGCAGCCTTACAGTATATGATGTCCAATTATTTTTCAATTAAATTAATGATTGACCTCTCTGATGGCTTATTAATCTATAAACATATCTACAAGTGCATATACACTACCGTTCAAAAGTTTGGGGTCACTTCGAAATGTCCTTATTTTTGAAAGAAAAACACAGTTTGTTTCAA